>SNQJ01S0280361.1:0-11234 GCA_010110895.2 Picea sitchensis | reverse complement strand
ATACATTGATATTATTAATGTGGTTGTTGCTAGTAACTAGTGGGTGGATAAAGATATCTTCAAATAATCAATATCATATATTAATATGAATAAAGTTGACATAAAACATTAGTATTCATGAATAAAGTTACATTAATATTAACATAAATATTATACTATAATGTTATATTATATTAATATAATATTTGTATTAACTTATATTAACAAAGTTTATAGAAAATTTTATTATAAATTAATAAAGATATATTAATATTATACCATAATGTACTAACATTTATATATTTATTATATTGTTACAACATTTATAAATTTATGTATGAGAATAAAATAATAATAATATATTTTTAAGGTCACGGCCAAGCCAGACACCNTCTGCCCAACGATTTGACTGGTAAAGTCTATGGAGGTATACATATTGTTGCTTTGATCTCTACTCTTCCATTGGTCTTGAGGATTCTTTATGGGGTATTCTGATTCTAATTGACCATCACATATTGAGCCTGGTTCAGATTTAATAAGCTTCCCAACAAAATCCCTTTAAAATTATCGACCCCTCTGGTAAACCAGAAGGCAATGCAACACACAGAGTGTATTGCACAGTCTCACCCGAGATAGCTCTATGGGTGGCTGCAATACTCAGGTGTTTGCAACCTGAGACTGAGCGAGATCTGTGGTTGTGCGCCGTAAGATTTATTCATTCAATTTAACATCTAATTATAACATTCATTCTATGCATGCATGTGGAATACCAGATCTACTTAGTTGCTTCATTTATCTATCATTCATCAACTAATAAGACATAAATATGCATACATCTATTCACACAACAAAGGTTTTACCTTATTTCACCCCCTCCTAGGCTACGTCCACAAAGATCTGGCTCTCGAGCTTTTATTATAGTTCAGAATATATAACGTTGCATGTGGTTACAATATTAGTTCTCCCCCCTCTTCCACACGCTCCTCGATCCCTATGAGGCTAACTAGATCGCACCAGGTTCCTCAACGTGCGATCTAACCCTCGGGATCGAGTCGCTCACTCCTTCCCTAGCTCACCAAGTTAATGACTCATATAGTTATTACAGTTCTCTCTCTTCTTCTCCGTCGTCTCTCTTTCTCCTCTAAGTACTACTTATTTATACCCTTGGCTCACCCGCCATTACAATATATTATAAAAACCCTAACCCTAGCATCGTTAGGTCTTCCTTGCATGTGCGCTTCGCCTTCCTCTCTTACACGTGTTTCTTTTCCTTCCAATTGTATTTTCCCTCTTGGATGCTTTTCCTTCAAAAATAACCTTCCTTCCTGGCTAGTCCTGCATCCAACAGGCCCTCGACACTGACATGTGGCTCGTCCCGGGCCACCTAAACCTTCTGTGCTTCTTCAATCTCTCCTGCGAGACCCTGGAACTTCTCTGTGATTTCCTTTGCTTGTGTTTGAGCCTGCGCGGTCTTCTCCCTGAGTGCGTCCAATACCTGCACCGTAATATCGTTGTTGATCATCTATGCACACTCTGCTTGATTTTGTGCCATGTTCTTCTTTACGTCTTTCGCGTGCGCAATGACCTTCGATGCCCGCTCTTGGATCAGTTTCATTTGAGCTTAGCGATCCTTCTTCTGAGTATGTGCGGCTGTGAGATCTACCTGGAGCTTCTTCATATCTTGTGCCCCTTTGACGTGCTCCGTGATCGACATCGTCTTATTCCTCTACTTGAGGTCCTAGATAGTTGTGCTTATCCTCTCCTCTTCCTGGTCCCACTGCTGGACTTGTTGATCTTCCTCCAGCTTCGTCCATAGCTGTGATGCTTAATCGAACAAGTTGGTCATTGTGTGGACTTGTTGCTCCATCTCCTCTATCTACGTTGTTGCTTCCTACTTCCTCTGGTCCTTCACCTCCGGGGGAATGGTAGTTACGATTTGTTCCCGGAGGTGCTTGATCTCCTACCTGTATTGATCGATTGCCTGCATAATCTGATCAATATTTTGCGTCGTTGTGAGATCTGTTTTCTGCGCACTCTTTGGAATTTTCTCATAGGATACCGCCAATCCCTGCTCTAGCCTATTCACACGGTCTTTCTCATCTTTGGTCTCGATCTTGACCTGCTCGAGCACCAATTCCAACTCCTCTCGACTATCTTTTGTTTGATGCGTCTGTGCGTGTGTGAGACTATACCTCCTGCGTGACATTGACTTGTAGTTTATACAAGGCCTTGGTTGGTATCCACGTCATTACCAACTTTATTTGGGCCAAATCCTTCAAGGTTGCTTGATCCAAAATTTCGTCCATGCACAACATGCTGTGTGTGACATGAAATGTTGAGCTCGACTGTGTTGTCGTCTCGATCCTATCCTACTCATTCGATCCAACCTCGGCTCATGTCTGTGATGTTGTTGGGACTGATGTTATTCCTATGCCGACCCTATGTGTTTCACTGATTTTCTCGAGGAACTGCCTCATGTCTGCCAGCTCATCCTGCATCATATCCCTTTGGCGTTGAGCTTCGTCAAAATCTTCCATTGTTCGACCTTGGACCATCTGGGCCACACGGTCTGCGTCGTCCCCTGTGATCGTATATTCTGGTGGCGTCTTGTGCACCTTAGATTTCTTGTGCGCACCCCCCCTCCATTTGTATGACTGGCCTCTTGGTCTGGCCTTACTCCTACTGAGTAACACTTGATGTGGTTCCATGTGTTGTCTCAGTCTGTTCTCCTGTTCTTGTGGAACCTGGGTGTTGTTCTTCTTCCCTGCCTGAGTACCTTTCTTGGACACACCCCCTTTCTTCTATTGTGCTTGTTTCTGACTTGTCCTTGGCTTCTTAGTAACTATTTTGTCTTCTGCAGGTGTTTGTTCCTACCCTCCCTCCGCCTCCTTATCTGCGGGCATCTCTTGATTCAGGACTGGAATCCTCCAGTCATCGTTCCAATCCATGATGTCCATTTCTACATCCTCTTCCTTGACGTAGTAGCATAGTTGTATCCATTGATTGTTGGGATCCTTCCGTGCTTGGATCCACATTGTATGCCTGATCGCTTTGAAGTTGGCTATGCCCTGATATTGTGCGACCACCTCTAGTGTAATCCACAAAGTGTTGGCGATGCTTTCTGTAAGTCATTGTAATATTCTTCGAACATGCCTACATTCGCCCTTTTGTTCTGGGGGTCTAAAGTGATCCCCAAAAATAGGTTTCGCGTTGCGTGGAAAGGATTAGAATTTGTGGCAAAGAATGAATACTTAGGCTCCTTCCATATGACTAAGTCAATCAGGACGAGTAGCCACGAATAGTGAAATTATGTCCCCAGGTCCTGCATGTCCTTACAGTCTTCTAGAAACATATTCAACAAGTATGGGGCCCAGCTAATTGTTCTACAACTACGACGACCCCAACAGGGACTTCATCCTTGCGGCATTTTTTGAGTAACTTGGACGCCATGATTTTTGTGGCCATCCTTGTCACGGTGTCACTAATACGCTTGATTATGATTCTGCATGTTGGCACAGGGGCAGAATCAAGGCTCAACACTTCAACAACGCACCAACAAAACCCTAAATACCAACCCTTTCGACAAGACCTGAGAATTAGATGAAGTCTCACCCGAGGTAGAGGTAGGGGGGTTGTAGGACTCAAGTGTCTACAACCTAGCTGGGACATAGATCTGTGATCACAGTACTTAACAGAGAACTTAGCCAATAAAATTCACTAGTCTTTAACCCTTTTATTCACATCGAAGGCTAGAGCCCTAGTTACAGAACAATGCAGTAACAACCAATATCTAAGCATATATAACCGTTCATCACATAACATCACAGATGATCTAACATTCATTCACATCATAAAGCACTAAGCATCAATTCGATCTATCATGCATCTAGATTAAGCAATTAAGTACATAAATAGAATGAACACCATAACACAAAGCACATCGACACGGGATATACGTGGTTCACCCAAGTGTGGGGCTATGTCCACCAACTCTTCTTCTTCTTATTAAGTTTTTCCAATCTTCTTACATGCACCAAGCCAAAAAGCTAACTCCACATAGGACAGGAGATCTGCGCGCACCTCTCCAGATCCTCCTTTCCCGAGTTAGGTCCAAGCACCAAGCCTTTACACAGTCTATGCACAAAGCACTTACAAAACACTTGCACTCATATTTGCAAGCCTTAACACATATTCTTGCACATAGCTAACATTAGCACTAAGCCATCGACCTACTAGGTCTACTTCTTACATCGCCTAGCTACTTATTTTTACATTACAAAAGGGGCCTAAACATGGGCAAACCCATGGGTTGACATCCCATACCCATTACATAAACACTAAACCCAAAAAGATCATAAAAGGGGGTGAGATCCCGTGATCTCCACTTTACATGGGCACTCCATCTTTGACCAGCCTGTCGAAGTCCCAAAAGTGGTCAAACACGACCAAGGTTCTCCAAAACTTGGTCGAGGGCCAACATTCCCCCAACACTCACCTATGACTTGTCCTGAGTCACTCTGATTTGGGAAACTCTACTTCAAAGGCCTCGAGATTAGCTCAAGTTGCCTCGAATTTTTGCTTCGCCAGAGCCTCCTGGTCGATGAAATCCTGAATAACTTTCTTGGTGACAGGCCCTTCCAAGTGTTGTTCCACCATGGTGACCACTTGTTCTAGTTGTGCACCTTGTCCCTCGATCTCTTCAAAAAGTGTGCAGTCTTCGTCCTACACCAGCTGGAGTCGTTGGGTCACTTCCATGACTCTACTCTGGATTGCATTGACCTGTTGATGAACTGCGTGTACCTCCTGTGACCTTTTCATCTTTTCTACCATCGAAAGTTGCTTCAGTTGCGCTTGCACTGTCGATGCTTATTGCTTCGCCTCCGAGAGTTGTGCCTCCAATATCCTTAGGTTCGGGTCTTTCGCAAGACGCTCATAGATTTGTGCACTTTAGTCACTGAGTTGTTTACATTCCAACGCCAACGCCCTGATTCTTTCTACTGCACCCCTGAAAGTTTTGTCTCTCTAATCCCGCACTTCCTGCGGAGTGCTCGACACTGCTTGCAGTTCTAGTTTTTCTACCCTTGCTTGAAGTTGTTGAATGGCTTCAATGAGCTTTCCCACTTGGCTCTCAATTGTTTCTTCTTCCATATGGGCCAAGCCCAGTACAGAGCGAAGTGCTTTAGCCACTGCCTCCTTGACCGAAGTCTGCTTTGCAAACAACTGGTCTTTTTCTCTTTGGATCTGTTCTTTGTCCTCTTCAAACTTCGCTTGGAGTTCATCTTTCTCTTGCTTTGCAACCTGAAGTTTCTCTAAGCCTTCCTCCTTTGCTTGCTTCAAGGCCTTTGTGGCCTGTTCCTTTTATTCCTGAAATCGTCGAGGGCAAGCCTCTGTCGCATCTGCTAATCTGCGTAGTTGGGAAGGCTCATCTCGCACTTCTATACCTTATGATGATGATAGAGTTGTAGACATTGCGCGGCTTGAGAGGGCTTGTTGTACCCCTTTCAGCTCAGCCTCGATCCTGACATACATTGTTTCCTGCTTTGCTTCATTCTGTTGCAAAATATCCTCTGAATTGTCTACTACAACTGTGATGATGAGGTCAATATCATCCACTATGAGCATGGTCTGTAACTGGAGCTTATTGGCTCATGAATTCTTCCGAGCTGGGGGTTTCTTTGGAGAAACCTTTCTTTTATTTTATGTTTCTACCTTTGTAAGGGGATCCTTAGGCGGTGTCACTTCACCCTTGTCTTGCTTGTCTTCTTCCCCTTCCTCTTCCTGGTTTACTTCATCGTTTCCTCCTCCTCCAGGTGAATCAGATGCAGTTTTCTCGGTTGCGATGTTTATTTCATGCACTTCTTCCTTCTTCTTCTTCTTCTTCTTGGTGTTGCTCAGTCCATCATATTCTTCCCGAGTGACTACAAGACTTCTGATGATATCGAGGTTGGAGAGATATGTTTGCTCGACTGGTACAAGGAATTTAGTCGACCACTCCTTAGTTATCTCCCCCATGTCTTCATCAGTTAATTTATAGTACAACTGTGGCTCCTCCTTGGTTTCATCCCTACACGCAGTGATGTAAATGAAGTGCTTGTCTGCGCGAAACTTCGCTATTGGCTTGTAAGCATGCAAGGTATTCAGAGTCATTCGGGGAAATGACTCAATGGCCTGCGTGAGATGTAAGTAGTAAGTGTGGAAGACAACGTTCGACTGCCACTACTTTGGCATATCGCTCGAGTACCACAAGGTGGTGAACCTCACGGCCAGTGTTTTGGACAGCTTGACTTCCAGGAAGGTCGCTCCCTCCATCATCTCCCAAGTGACAAAGGCAATGAGGATTAACAACCAGCTGAAGTGAAACTCGTAGCCATAGTCCTATGCTTCTTGACAATCCTTCTCCAACTGGTTGACAAGGTAACTCACCCATTTCATCTACATCCCTTCAACATACTTTCCTGCGAGGTCAACGATGAACCTCATGACTTGCTTTGGTCTATTCTTCCTTATGATATTTCCCGCTATCAACTAACAAGCTAGGCACACTGTGTCATTTTGGATGGAGGCTACCTTGTAGCCCCGCTTCCCCTTCTCTACATCGCCATAGGTTTCCTTTATTCGCTGCGCCAGGGCATGATCTGCAGCCTTCCCTGGGTAAAAATCCTAAGGGTTCAGTCCCTGCATGCTCAATCCAGTGATCTGGTGGATCAACGTCGGATCTACAGTGATGTGCCTATCCAACCACAGGTACCCACCATGGAAGGATGACATGAGGAGTTTAACGCACATGTTAACCTCCTAATGTCTGTCGAAGTGTGGTATCTTCATCACATCAAGGATTGTTGATCTCGTGATTTCCATGGTCCACGTATGGGGGACTATATTCAGCTTCTTCCCCGTTGTCTTTTTCAAGTAATTATGTGGTGTGAGCATTCCATAATTCTTACAGTCTCCTAAGTTGAAATCACTGATCTTGAGCGTCGGAATCTGTCCCAACTACGGTCCAACTGCGCATATCCCCTTCAGAAGGTACGCAATGATCAGTTTGTAGTCGAAATCTCTCGGGACACTGTCATGACTAACTGCGCCAGCCAGAGGCGGGATATAGTCGGGCAAGACCGACGAGATGAGCTTTGCATTTTCCAGGTCGTCGTGGTGCTTACTTATTTTCTCTGTCGCAGTTCGGGATGGCCCAAATTGACGTGCAGTCGAAGGGTATGCTTGCAATCCTCTCGTTGATGAGGCTTGTGCTCCTGCGGACATGACCTTCTTAGCCATAAGGTTTATCAGGATCTCTTCTATGGACTTCTCTACTGCACTAAAGTTTCCTAACATGCACACTAGAGGTCAGATATCTCGAGTAGGCGGACAAACACTCGAGGTAAGAAAAATGGGTGGCGAGGTCTCAATAATAACAATGCGATAGCAATCAGTTCTTTGTTAGCTCAGATAATCACAATTTGTAAAAGTGTCCCCGCTGAGACATTCGACGGATTAAATAGACAAAGTCATAACAGATTCCTCCAACAGGCAGGAATGCCTCAATCAATATGATTCCATCCATGGTGGCTTGGTCCCAATGGTCCAATGGCGATCTTTCTGAAAATAATTGTGTTTCTAGTCATTTCGGAGTGTCGTTCTAATGGTCGGGATGCCTCCAACAGTCATATTGCTTCACCGTGGAAAAGTGCCAGTCTGGGCTATTATGCTATTCTAGCTTTTTTCAAAGTCTTCTTTGGAACCTCATGCAATTTTTCTAGCTTTTCTTTCTTCTTACTGAGCTTTCTTGCTTTCTTTCGTGTGATATGAGTCGTTGAATCCTTCTTTCCATTCTTATTCTTATATGCTCTTAGCATAGTAACTTCGCATTGTTGAGGGTCTTTCACAGGGTTCGAGGGTAATACTTCTTCTATTAATTTTTCTAGGGTAGGTTCTCTTCTCTTGTGCATGGACAGGTTCTTTAAGCCTTCTTGTGTTCTTTCAACCTCGACAACTAGTTCTCTAGCCCTTAGTTGCTTTGACTTGGCCTCCTATTCTTCTATTAAGCGCGCTATTCTCCTAGCCATGAAATCCATTAATTCTTTCTTTTTTTGTTCTATAGCTTCCTCTTCTTCTTTCCTTCGGATCTGATCTTTCCCAATCCAGGTCCTTCCTAACAAAAGTGCAAAATGAGTTTTGTTCTCAATAAACTTAACGACCTCGAATTATTTTTTCGTTGATGCTCCATGGGAAATCATAGGTACATGAGTAAGTCTTCCAGATAGGGTTATCATCTTTCCTTTAAACAATCCATTAATTATTTATTTTTTTGTTCTATAGCTTCCTCTTCTTCTTTCCTTCAGATCTGATCTTTCCCAATCCAGGTCCTTCCTAAAAAAAGTGCAAAAGGAGTTTTGTTCTCAATAAAATTAACGACCTCGAATTATTTTTTCGCTGATGCTCCATGGGAAATCATAGGTACATGAGTAAGTATTCCAGATAGGGTTATCATCTTTCCTTTAAACAATCCTATTCCTCCCAATGAAGGAATCATAACAGGATTTCCCAAAATTTCCCAATTACTTTTTGTCATGATATTCACATGTGTTTCCTCATCCAGAAAACAGTCTATGTCGAAGTCTCCTATTCTTATTTCTATGCACTCCTTCTCTTTTAAGATATCTAGTAAACAGATGTCTCTGTGATCACTCAGGGTTTCTTTCATCTGTAATAATATAGTCTTTGATTCTTTCTAGTGTTCTAGCATATCCTTAGTCTCTTGACCCTCTTCATGGTTTTCTTGTCTCATATTCATATTTTCAACTTTAGCAATCATTCTAGGACAATCCAAAACTTCATGACCAACAATTTTACAACAAAGACAAATAGGACCTGTACCAGGGAATTCCTTAGCAAGATGTATCAGTCTTCTGCAACTATAACAAAGAGTCGATCCTCTCTTTCTCTTAAAACGATCCCCAACCTTTCATGTACTGTGCACTGGGATCACAGTGATGAACCTGCAAAAAATTCTTTCTAGGATCATGTATCCACTTGCTAGTCCAAAAATTCTTTCTATGCATAGGAATAGCATATCTTTCATTATTTCTATCATATCTATTCATATCAAATCTTCTTTCTTCTAGCTGTCCCCTAGGACAAAATCTATCAAACATACCTAGATCCATTCTTTCGAAACAAAAATTTCTACTTATCTTACCTTTACCAAAGCACAAAGCTTTAAGATCTTACCTCTTTTCTTCAGATTTGATTCCCTTCTTAGCACAAAGCTTCACAAGTCAAGTAGAATATTGCGCACTTACAACAATAGATCTATGCACAGAGATTTCTCTTTTCTTCAGTTCCCAACAATCACAGTTTCATGTCCTAGCAAAGGAACCATTTTTTGGCACAGGGGCAGACCTAGGGTTCAATGCTTCAACAACACACCAACAAAACCCTAACTACCAACCCTTTCAGCAACACCTGCAAAGCAGATGAATTCTCACCCAAGGTAGAGGCAGGGGGGGTTGCAGGACTCAAGTGTCTACAACCTAGCCGAGACACAGATCTGTGATAACAATACTTAACAGAGCACTTAGCCAATAACATTCACTAGTATTTAACCCTTTTATTCACATCGTAGGTTAGAACCCTAGTTACAGAACAACGCAGTAACAACCAAGATCCAAGCATATACAACCATTCATAACATAGCATCACATAAGATCTAACATTCATTCACATCATAAAGCACTAAGCATCAACTAGATCTATCATGCATCTAGATTAAGCAATTAAGTACATAAACAACATGAACACCATAACACAAAGCATATGGACATAGGATATGCGTGGATCACCCTAGTGTGGGGCTACGTCCACCAACTCTTCTTCTTCTTATTAGCTTCTTCCAATCTTCTTACATGCACCAAGCCACAAAGCTAACTCCACATAGGACAGGAGATCTACGCTCACGTCGCCAGATCCTCCTTCCTCAAGTTAGGTCCAAGCACCAAACCTTTACATAGTCTATGCACAAAGCACTTACAAAACACTTGCACTTAGCTATGCAAGCCTTAACACATCTTCTTACACATATCTAATATTAGCACTAAGCCATCGGCCTACTGGGTCTACTTCTTACATCACCTAGCTACTTATTTATACATTACAAAAGGGGCATAAACATGGGCAAACCCATGGGCCGACATCCCATACCTGCTACATAAACCTTAAATCCAAAAATCCCATAAAAGGGGGCAAGATCTTGTGATCTCTTCTTCTCCTGGCCGCTCTGTCTTCGACTAGCCTGTCGAAGTCCCAAAAGTGGTCAAACACGACCAAGGTTCTCCATCATGCTATCATTTTTGAGTGAGTGCGCTCATTCTTTTTTCGTCACACTATGCCTGTGTTGCTATCTTTTGATGTCCGATGCAGTAACCCCTATGAGTTATGATTTTTTATTTTTTATTTTTTTAGGTGTCAAGAGGTCGATTTTCCCTATACAACTTCAATCGACTCCCATTTATCATCCCTCTGAGTTATGTTTCTCCTAAATCCTTCAATTGTACATCTCCCCCATTTATGACATTATTTACTTTGTATGGTCCTAACCAATGTATTCTGAGTTTTCCTGGGTGCTGAAGAGATTTACTGTCATACACCAAGACTAAGTCTCCTTCCTTGAAATATTTCCTCTTGATATGTTTGTCATGCCAAGATTTGTCCCTTGCTTTCTGTACTTCTTGGTGAAACCCTGCTAGAATCATGTCTTCCTCCATGATCATCAGCTCAATTAGCCTTTCCTGTACTGCGCCTCATTCTGTCATGTTTGTAATTGCTGCTACGCACAGACGAGGTACCAAAAATTCTAATGGCACCGCTGCTTCTTGTCCATACATCAATCTGAACGGTGTCTGTCCTGTCAACTTTTTGCATGTGGTCTTGTACGCCCACAGTACTGTTGGTATCTTCAAGTCTCAATCGTCCCTATTAACGTTGCAGATCTTTGTCAATGTATTCTCAAGGATTTTGTTAAAGGCTTCCACTGTTCCATTTTTCATAGGATGGTATGGTGTACTCTTTTGATGATAAACTTCAAACTCCTCAGTCGTAGCTCTAATAGTGTTGTTAATGAAGTGAGTGCCTTGGTCACTCATCAAAATCCTTGGGCATCCAAATCTAGTGATCACTTGCTCAAATAAGAAGTGTGTTTTTGTCTTTGCGCTGCAATATTTTACTGGTGTTTCTTCTGCCCATATTGTTAAGTATTTTGT
>SNQJ01S0280357.1:0-11234 GCA_010110895.2 Picea sitchensis | reverse complement strand
AAGCGTAAGAGGATAAAATATTTCCTATGTGATCAAGATGACAGTGACCCCCACCTACCACCCCATCAACTATACTAATATCTATTAATTTTCAATTTATTACAAAGAATTATTTTATGTAAACTGAGTAATCAAATTGTAGAGAGTTTGTGTCAAAGAAACAAGGTGGTCTCAAACATCAATTTACCATATACTAAGCTATGATCTTAAATTATTCTTGTCCATTCCTACTAATAATTATATTAATAATATTGAAACATGAATATTGATATTTTTTTATTAACATTACTATTGTTATCATTATTTTGAATATCAAAATATATATTCCCTTCTTAATAACTTTCATGTATTAATAATATTAAATTTATGATTAATAGTATACTAAATTTAAATTTATTGTAAAAGTCTATACATTTAAAAGAATTATCATAATTATGTGTAAAAATAAAATGTGGAGTGAGATTGAGAACAAATAAAGCTGAATTATTATAAGGAAAGAATTTATTAATAATATTAAATTGATTATTAGTAGTATAGTAAATTTAAATTTATTATAAAAGTCTATACATTTAAAAGAATTATCATAATTATGTGTAAAAAGAAAATGTGGAGTAAGATTGAGAACAAAGAAAGTTGAATTATTATAAAGAAATCATTAACTGCACATTAAAATATCAAAAATATATTTATATTATATTTTTAAACTTTTAAAATTATCATCATTATATGTAAAAAGAAAATCTGAAATGAAATTATGAAATTGAAAAAAAAAAAAGTTAAATTATTATAAAAAAATTATAAACTATTAAAATATCAAAACTATCTTTACATTATACCTTTAAACTATCTTTACATTATTTTTATTTCTAATATTTAAGAAGAATAAAGTAAAGGATCATAGAAAAATATAAGTATTCATACTTAGTGTAAAATCTTAACCAATCTTAGTAATTCTTTAAAACATCAAATGTTTGGATATTTTTATAAAATTATAAAGATTTTATATAGTTTATATATAATTTTGGTAATTTTTAAGTAAACTAATTTTATTTTATAAAAATTGGGTGAATCATTTTGTTAAAAAATGGAAATTGGAAAATTAATTTTTAGAAAAGATGGAAAATTGTCCAATTTAACTTTTAAATTTTTTTATATTAAAGATGAAAAATACTTTCTCTTAAACTACTAAACTTTCAAAAAAATAAAATCTAACTCTTAAAAATATTATAACAAAATTCAACACCACCATAACTAAATAACCCATAAAAATTAAAACAAAATTATAAATTTCATTTCTAAGTTTTTATATAACAAAAACAACATGATAAATCATATAAATCAAGACAATTATGTGAAAATTATAGATGGAAAACATCATCAACATTTTTAATGTTACTATTATTTTTATATTATAATTAAATTATGATTATTAAAATAATAATATTATTATTAATAATACTATTTTTTTTCTATTAAAAAAATAAATTATTATAAAATTTATTAATAATTTATTTTTTAATTAATATAATATTTTAACAACAATAACGTTACTTACGAAGAAAAGTGAATCACAACTCATCTAAGAGAATTGATTTAGAAAAAAAACGATTTTGCCTACAAAGAAAAAAAAACGTATTCCTCTTTAGTGTGAATTGAATTTTTGGGAGCATTTCATTTTGGATTTTGGTTAATGGTATTTCTTTCCAAAAGCATTGACTTTGAGCGCTTATAATTCTTCTTCCCTTGAGTTATTCATGTGCCAAACATTTTTTTTGAGTATCAATTTATGAAATTTATAGCTCTAATTTCTTTTAATTGATAGTGTAAAAATGTTTTTTAAAAGAGATGGTTAGTTTTTCTCATTAATTTTGTCATTTAGTGATTATGAATTTGTTTTTAACAATTAATTTTTGGTCTCATTTATGAACTCCAAATATTTTGATCTCTGGAAACATTTTTGTTTCATAATGAATTCCAAATCTTTTGATATATGAAAACATTCACTCACGATCCAAAATAACACAAAAATAATGAAGAACACAAAAATAAAATCAATATTTGTCCTTTCTTAGAGTAATTGAAATTTATATAATTATTAATGAATAAATTAAGAAATGAAATGATAAATCTTCTTATAGTAGTTGACCGAATTTATATAATTATTAATAGATAAATTTAGAAATAAAATGATAAATCTAAATTTTAGTTTTTTTAAGCACGTCCATGTGGCTCGATGGCAAGATGAGCATTTTAGAATATCCAGAGATAAATTTCCCGTAGGTACTGTTTTATCAGTGGTTGATTTTGCTGAGAATTATGCTCTTCAACCGCAAAATGAGATTCACATCTGTTCAAAGGCATTTTGGATACAGTTTTGAGGAAAATCCTAAGTGCGGAGGAGATGCAGAGTAGCAGAAAAAAAGAAGAGAAGGCAGGAGCAGAGAGCGCAGTAAATGTGCATTCAAGATTGAAGTGCGCAGTAAAATCATTGGCAGAGAATAAATCAAGAGAATAAAGAAGGAAGATAACGTGGGCAAAAATGAAGGACAGTAGTTCGGCATGCAAAAGCAAAGAGGCGCGCAAACGAAGGAAGAACAGTAGTCAAGAATGAAAAAACAACATGCAGGTCTGCAAAAGCAAGAAAATAACGTCTGAACAACAAGTCAACATGAGTTTTAATGAATCAGAATGAGTTGTAATTATGTTTTGGGGATAAACAAGTAGGGTTTTGAGCCCTAGAATCCTATGTATAAATATGTAATGGATCGAGTAGAATAGGTTGTTGACCCTGAGTGAAGATAGGCAGTTGAAGGAAAGAAGTTATTGTTGTGGAGAGAATATACTGAGAGTGAGAGAGAGAGAGTCTATGTTTGACATTCTAGGGAGAGTTTGCAGAGAGAGGCTTGCATTGCAGAGCAGTTAGGAAAGATGGAGAGAGATATCATGATACATCTATTATAAGCACAGTGCGCAATCCTGAGACGATTACAGAAAGAATAACAAAGAAACTAGTCATTGTGGACGTAGCCCAAAGTCGGGTGAACCATGTTAATTATTGTGTCTTCTTGTCTTTTTATGTGATTGATCATGAATGCTCTCTTTATGCATGTTAGACTAGATTTGTTTATTATATGATCACTGCACAATAGTTATGGATGTTATGGTGAATAGTGTATGTTGCAATCTGCATCACGATAGTACTGCATACAATAAATTACTAAGTAACCAAGGAATAAAAAACATAGGATATGATGATCGCCTCTCATAATAGATAAGTAAGAATGAATATGATGATCGCCTCTCATCCCCGCGTTCCTGTAGAAACTTGGTTCCTGCAACCCCAATAGATGCCTCAGGTGAGACTTCACTTCAATGCAGGTGATGCCGAAAGGGCTGGTGTCTGAAGGGTTTTGTTGGTTAGATAACTTGAACCTAGGGTCTTACAATCGTGCACCAACAAATGGTTCCATTGTCGGGACCCAGAATCTGTGATTGAGGGAATGTTTTGGATTCCGACAAAGAAAGAAATCATAGAATGGATAGAAGGGAAGGAACGCAAATTTTCTCAAAAATATAATAGAAACCATCGAATGAGAAATAAACAATGGATGCAAAGGTATGTGTACACAGAGCTGCATGAGATTTTCCTTGGTGAACTTTTGATTGTTTTGACTGTGTGGTTAGAAAGATTAGTGGAGAATATTGGAAGGTATCGAACTGCAGTGCCAAGAAACTAGACTCCTGAGTTGGTAAAGAAACCGAATTCTATAAGTAATAAGACTTCTCATGTAATTGATTTCTGGTTGGACAGTATATTGGGAGGTTATATTACAAATTTTCTAGGATATTTTACCCAGTCATACAGTGTTGCGGAGAGGGATTTATTCAAAGATCCACGTGGAAGGTTCATGAAATGACTGGGTATGTGGATAAAGATGTTGTTGTGTGACAAGTGTGTGATGACAATGGAGTTTGATTTCTAAAGGGCTTCATCCACATAGGGGAACCAAGGAATGACAAGAGGATAGTATGAAGGTAGGAAAGAATGAAGGAATAAATGAAGGAAGGGAGGGACTGAGGATCTAGAGAACCGAGGAGGTTGTATCAAAAGAAGAAGAAGATTTTGGATTACTACGTAGTGGAAGAACATACAAGAGGCGGAAGACTAGGGCTGAGAAAGGAGAGTCGCACAGTGAGCCTGAGGGAAGGGAATCTTACGCAATCATCCATATAATAGAAATATTGTATGTAGAAGGGGAGGAATAGAATTCTCAGCTCAGTCTTGTAATACAAGAGCCAGTAAGTCCTACTCAGACTATATCTTGTGTCAATTCTACGACCCCATGTTCGTCACCTAGATCATGAATAACATTTGAGGACTTTTGAAAAGCACTTAGAGTTATCAAGGCAGGACAAAGCAACAGTAGCTAGAGCAGTGGAAGTAGTACGACGAGTCAGAGTCAACTAGAATCTCCTAGGGGAGGTACTACACAAAATAACATGGCATGGGTAGACAACACCTTCAAAATATCTGAGTTCCAAGGAGTTAGGTCGGAGGACCCACAGCAACATCTATTTGTATGTGAAACAATTTGGGTTGCGAAGAATGTCCAAGTTGAGGCCATAAATATTGTGCAGTTGAAAATAACATTTAGGGATTGCGCACGAATCTAGTACATGAAATTGTAGAGTGCCACACCTACAGGACAAGCAAGGATGTTAGCAGATATTAGACAAGAATTCTTGAAAGATTTCAAGAAGCCAAAGTATGAGTTGCAATACATTATAGAGTTGAAGTAAACCAAATAGGTACAGAATGAATCAGTTTGGGATTATGACCAACAATTTAAGGCCTTGATGGTTAGATTGTGTAATACCCATGTTTCCCCCAGTTTGTAAATATAACTATAACTGGCCAAGAGACTATGGAGGACTAAATATGTGTGAATGTTTGATTTGATGAACCTTTGTATAAAATGGTCAATGTATGAATTTTCTATTATTAATAGAAATTTGATATGTGTTGCACAACTGTTGAAAGGGGGGGAGTTTGCCAAGATAGACCATGGATTTTATGAGAGAAATGGTGAGGGGGAACCAAGAATGGCTGAGAATACCCTCACTAGACCAATACCTATTGGGTGTAATTTCTCAACAGTCCTATGACCCATAAATGAATTACTAGTTAGGTTGGTAGTTGGAAGGTAATCCTCAAGAGTAAATGAGGAGATGGGGTAGGGTACCCATCTATAAGGATTCTACTCCTGACCATGGATTGGGATTCATACCCAGGAAATCTTGTTGAGGAAGGCAAGAAAGGAGGTAATTCAGGGATAAAGACAGATCTACAAGATAATAGAGTAGAGAGAACAATCGTGAGAGGAGAAGAGAAGCATATTTTCGACTCTGGAATAGAGAGAAAAGATGAGAAGAAAACTCGTTTTGGTTGAGAGAAGACATGGTAAGGTTTTGGCTACAAGCTAATAAACGAGGTTGATGAGTGACTGAGGAAGTACTCATGCAGACCTCCTTGCTTGGAGTAGAAAAAACCAATTTACAATTTCCTATGAGAGGAGGAGAGTAACCTTCATGTCGAACTCCCAAATTTCGAACTTTCGAAGTGACGAGGACTGTCGATCCTTAGATCCTTTGATATCCCTCTCAGTTGTCGATCTAAGAAGCCCACCCTCGATCACCCAACTGACCAAGAATGTGTTTTGGAGGGACACATGGCCCCTACTTGTCCCTTGTCTAAGGTTGTATGTCGAATTGGAGCCATTGGATGAGAGGGCACGTGGCAAGCGATCCCATTGTCTGGAGACTTAGTAATCCAAAGTAACCTAGACAAGAACCTACAGAGTGTGAAAAACTATGAAGTCGCGAACGTCGAAATGAATCTCAATCATTGGTAGGATGAGGACACTTGGCACTAGATTAGAGAGTCCAAAGACTTAGCTCTTCGAGGAATTCACGACGTGAGGTGTTGGAAAGCTCCAAAGTCTAGAGCTATGAAGTAGCAAGAGTCGTAGATTTATGGATCCACATGGAATCCTACTAACTGTGAGATCGAAGGGCTGGACAATTATTAGTCCAAGCTGACATGATATAATGACGTCATTCGATGTGACATGGGCTCACATTACGTGTGCCATGTGTCACCCATATTTGGTTGACTCACAGACCCCTTATGCCTATTATAGCATGACTCGTGTCACCCCCTAATGAGGACATGTGTCACCCCTTGACCCTCATCGTGTGTCATCTTTTGGTACGTGCCCGCCTAGCCAATGTGGTTAGTGATGTGTCTGGGACTCTAGGAGTCTAGATAACTTCGGGAGTTCGGAATATTTGAGTGTAGATTGATAAAGGAAGGACCAACGATGATATTCGACTACCAAAAAGCTAAAACATAGGACTTTCAACACTAAACTTTGAACATCGATCGTTGAATGGCTAAGGAAACGTGGCGAGATTTCAGGACTTCGGGGTTTATGAAAAAGGAGTGTTCTGCGCCAAACACTGAAGCCCCCTTTTTAAATGTAGGATCTCGGTGGAGGATGTGGACCATTGATTCACTTCGTTGTTCGACGATCCGGTAATTCGAAAACACCATTGGAACTCCTAAGGTATGGGAGTACCGAAGTGCTAAAACCTTCGCTGAGCAGACTCTTAGCTCCCAGTTTTCAGCTCGAGGTCACAAGGAGGACCCCACTAGCTGGTTTAAGCACGTAGTGGGATATGTAAACTTCAGGGGAGAAGAATAAGAAGGTTTTTCTTAAGTAAGGGACCAAAAATGAACCAAGGAAAAACAAAAATTTGATGCTCCATCCATAGAAAGGGTATTTAGGGGATGGTTGTGTTACAAATTGGTATCAGAGCATGGTAACAACAATTTTATTGCTTTGGATCATGCATGAGTCGCATAAAAAAAATATTATTAGAGACCTTACGGGGTAACACCCTACCTTACCCCTCTTCTAGAAGAAATATGTTTGAACCTCTACTAAAGAGAGGAATGAAACCATCTACTGTTGATATTTTGGAAGTCTGCACTGTATTTTGCTAATATTTCCAAATAAATAAGTTGACTTCATTTTGCAATGATATGTGTTGTTTGTGAATTGGTAGATTAGTAACTAACAAAGAAAGTTTTGTCAACACTCAAGCATAAAGTGAACAACGGGAAAACTACAATGTAAGGAATGGTGACACACCATGAGTTGGGGGAGATCTCCCACAATAGAGAGGAAGACTCTTATGAAAGGAGGGTGGTGGAAACCCCTCCAGATTTGGCCTAAACTGTAAGAATCCTCATGGCATAATTACAGAGTTATAAGGATGAAAATGAAAGGTTGATAAAGGAGACGGAAAAGAAATCTGAAATTAATGCATTCCTATTGCAAAGTCTATCGGATATAAAAAGACAACTAGAACATGGTCCAACTTCCAGTCATGTGGACATGCACCATACTAAGAAAACTCCAAGTCCACCTGAGATACAAAAGCATGGTCTCGAAAGTGGCCACACCAAGAGGAACACCTCAAGGAAGGCCCAACATGGAGTCAAGAGACACTCACCAGAATGTCTCTTTTAGGACATTGACAACTCCAAGGAATCTTCTAGTGGAAAAAATAGTTCCCATTCTCAGACGAGAGGAAAGAAGAGGAAACATTCCAAGATTCCTGACCCTTAAGAATTCAAGAAAGCCAAACTACCAACCTTCGATAGAGATATTAAGAAGAGGGAAGAAGTAGAAGTTTGACTACTTGGCCTGAAGAAGTACTTCAGAGTTCATGACTACTCTGAGAATTTAAAGGCTCGGATAACCATTTTCAACCTGAATGGGAAAGCTTCCATTTGTTGGGAGGACCTTAGGAATGTGAAAGGGATCCATGAGAAGGAATTTTCATGGAAAAAAATTGAGAAATACTTCAAGAAGAATTATCTATCAGAAAATTACTTTGATGGGAAGACCAAGGAGTTATATGAACTCAAGATGGTACAACTCACCATAGATGAGTATATCAACAAATTTCTCAAGTTGATGAGATATGTTCAATACATAAAGGATGAAAAGGTAAAGATGCAATGATTTATTAGTGGATTAACTCAGTCCTACCGGGACAGAATTGAGTTCGATGAGCCAAAGACTCTAGAATATACTCTTTGAAAAGAAAGTTATTGCTATGAGAAATTCAAGAATAAGACAGAACCCCGTGAAAATTGGACGAAGAAGAACAATTCGGGATTCAAGAAGAATGGGTTTAAACCCTCAACATTTAAGAACTAGGGGAAGAGTTCTAGGATGAGCCTTCCTGCCAGAAGTGTGTATTGACATAATTTTCCATCCCAGAGTGGAAATAAACCCTCCAGAGTAGTTCCAAGTAAGACTGATAACACGAAGAGAGAACCCTTGAAATGTTGGGGTTGTTGAGATGAAAAATTTTTAAGGGACTATCCTCATAGGCAAAAGAACAATGGGAGGATCTACAACATCCAAGAGGCTACCACAGTCAATGATGTAGCTAGGAGCCTGCCACAAATTTATGTAGCCTTGGATAATAGACAAGCTGAACACCAAGCTTCGGTGGTGGATATGGAAGGTACAATTACCAACCATCTTGTTTCCATTTTAATTGACCCTAATTCTAATTTGAGTTATGCTACCCCTAAAATTGTTGAGAAATGTAAATTGCAGCAAGTTAAACATGTTAAATCATGGTTGGTACAATTATCCAATGGAACCAAAAGAAAAGTGACAAAGGTCATACCAGCATGCCAATTTGTTATAAGTGGGTTGCCCACCCAAGTGAACCTAAACATACTTCCTCTAGGATCTTATGAACTATTGATTGGAATGGATTGGTTGGCTGCCCACAAAACCAAGTTAGACTGTTACAATAAAACTTTTGAGTATGAAAATGAAGAAGGAAGATGGGAAACCCTACAAGGGATTCAAAATCATGTCTCAGTGAGACAAATATCAACCCTCCAAGTGAAGAAGTATTGCAGAAACGGATGTCCCTAGTATGCAATGCAAGTACTAAACTCTGTTGAGAATGAAAAACCCAACCTAGAGGACCATCCCATATTAAGAGAATATAAATATGTATTCCCAGAAGAGGTGTCAGGTCTACCTCCAAGAAGGGACATTGACTTTTCAATAGAACTTGTAATAGGAGCGGTGCCAATGTCTAGAACACCGTATAGAATGAGTACACCAAAGCTAGTTGATCTCAAACTACAGCTGAAGGAGATGTGGAACAAAGGCTACATTCGGCCTAGTGTGTCTCCATGGGGAGCACCAACCTTGTTTGCGAAAAATAAATATGGCACACTCAGACTATGCATAGATTATAGAAAACTCAATAAGATTACCATCAAGAATAAGTATCCCTTGCCAAGGATCGATGACTTGATTGAAAAATTAAGGGGTGCTACAATCTTCTCCATGATTGACTTGGGGTCTAGATACCATCAATTTTGAATCAAAGATGAATACATCCACAAGACAACCTTTAGGAAAAGATATGGTCACTATGAATTTTTGGTGGTGCCATTTGGGATTACCAATGCACCAGCCACTTTTATGTGCTTAATGAATAACGTATTCAAAAATTTCTTCGATAGGCTTGCATTGGTTTTCATTAATGAGATCATAATTTATTCCAAGAATAGGGAAGAACATGAAGAACACCTCAAGATAATACTCAAGTACTAAGAGAACATCATATCTATGCTAAGCTTAGTAAGTGTGACTTTTTCCAGAAACAAGTCCATTACTTAGGCCATGTTATTTTTGAGGAAGGAGTGGTAGTTGATCCTAAAAATATTAAATCCATCATGTATTGTCCTACCCCAAAGGATGTATCTGATATCAGATCCTTTATGGGCCTAGCAAGACACTATAGGAGATTCATAAGGGGATTCTCCAAGATTGGTTTCCTGATCACCTCCCTTTGGAAAAAGGGAGTTAAACTCATTTGGACATCAGAATGTGAGGAAATATTTCTAGAGCTAAAATACCTTATAACCAGTGCACCTGTACTGAAGATTTCATACCCAAATAAGGACTTATGTGTGTGTATAGATGCCTACAAGGAAGGTCTCGGAGGAGTCCCTATGCAAGAAGGACATGTGATTTTCTATGAATCCAGAAAATTGAATGATCATGAAGTCAATTATGTGACCCACGATATGGAATTGGTTGCCATAGTGCATGCTTTAAAAATTTGGAGGCATTGCCTCTTAGGTAGAAGATTTTTACTTATGACAGACCATAATTGGTTGAGGTATTTGTTTGACCAACCAAAACTCAATGTGAGACAAGCTAGGTGGATGGATATCCTTAGTGAGTTTGATTTTGAAATCAAACATATCAAAGGAAGGGAGAATAGGGTGGATGATGCCCATATTATAATTATGAACATAGTTCACTTGGCACCTGTAAGCACCAATGAATAAGACATCAAAGAGAGGGTAAACAATGCATAAGAAATAGATGCATTTTTCAATACCATGACATCATACCTAAAGCAAGATCCCACAAGGCTGAAGTATGAATTATATTAGATGCTTAATGATGGCCTAATGACTTACAAGTGAAGATTGTATATTCCAAATTGCGATGACTTGAATAGGTTCATAATGGATGAACTACACAAAATACCATATACCGGTCATCCTGGTTATCAGAAAATGATCACGGGCACTAGGAAACTATTTTATTGGCCCGGACTGAAAAATGACATAGTTGATTACTTATCTAAGTGTCTAGAATTTCAGCAAGTCAAAGCAAAGCACCGACACCCAACAAGATTGTTTCATCCCCTACCAATTCCCCAATGGAAATGGGAGACCATCTCCATGGTTTTCATCACATGACTACCAAGATCAACCAAATAGAATGGTGCCATCATGGTAGTTGTGGACAAACTAAGCAAGGATGCTCGCTTCATGCCCGTAAAATCAACTTGCAACGTAATAGATATTGCCAACATTTTTGTGAAAGAGATATTTAGGTTGCATGGCATGCCTAAGGAAATTATATCCGACGGAGATACAAAATTTACTTCAAACTTTTGGAAATATTTGTTTGTTGGTTTTGAAACAAAATTGCTCTTTAGTAAAAACTATCACCCTTAGAATGATGGGCAAACAGAGAGGGTAAACCAAGTATTAGAAGACATGTTGAGGATGCAAGTAATGCATCAACCCAAGAAGTGGGAGGACT
>SNQJ01S0280356.1:0-11295 GCA_010110895.2 Picea sitchensis | reverse complement strand
AATCGATTTTATTAACTGAATCCTTCACATGTCAACATTCTTTTAAGGGCTCAAGGGTAATCAATTGGGTTATAAAAGCGTAAAGGTTAGAATTCCTCAATAAGCATAATTCCACATTATTTTAGGGTGCAAGGTCAACTAATTAATAGAGCTTCACCCTAACTTGAATAAATATAAGGAACTCACCTGAGGTAAAAATAAGCTTCTTCCACAAACAACATCTACTACCTTCCTTGGGTTGCGTAACCTACCCAATTCTTATTTATTAATTATGCGCAAGTCACATTATAAACTCTCTTGAATGATTAACATAATTCAAAAGGTGTAATCATTAAAGGAAATATTTACTAAGTCATTATTATAAAAATACCTATCACTCAATAGAGTAGATCACTAAGAGAATCATTATTAAACATGAAATCCTTTGTGCTTTATTTCTTAAAGATCCCATTACATATTAAATGTTGTATAGAATAATATATATAAGTTCTATTATATATAAGTTCTAATATATCTAGTGGTCAACCAATTACTTGAAGAGGGGGTAAAAGTGTTTTAATTTCTCAAAAATAAATTGAAGGTTGTTCCACTAACTTAGAGAAATTCCCCAAGCTCATTATCCTATCATTACTTCCATGTTCAACAAAGGAGGCAACTTAATAACCAATCCCTCTACAATTATAATCGAATAATCAATAATTTCACCTCAATCCCTTTATCCATATAAATTAAAAGAACCACTTAATAGTAATGAGTTGGGACATACAATCCCTTTACCATTAAACTTTAAAAGTTGTTAACTGCAAAATTTCTAGACTGTAATGGAACTTTAACTGGAATACATACTCACTTCTAACTTCCACTGAAGCTAAAAATTTAATTTAGGATTGTATCATAAATCAATTTAACCGAGCATCATTACCATTGAAATTTTTCTAAGTCATAATGTGCCTGAGTTGTAATTCAAGATTTTAGACTGACAACAAATAACTAATTTATTTCTGAGTTAAAATTTCTGGTAACAACAGAATTTCGTTTGTTCCTTCCACCAAACAGGAGCAAATCGATAACACATCCGTCAGCCAAATTGGAAGAGGTATCATGGAATTAGGAGGATATTATATATTTATTTTAATTTCAGACGCACAATACTAAATATATTAAAAATCAAATGGCAGAGAGGGATTAGAATAATCGGAACAGTAAAACTTTGCCGAGTTATTAACTCATTTTAATATACACTTATTATGTAACAGGAAAACAATTACAATGCCCTGCTGTCACCAAATTCTAAGCCAATCGTTGTAATTGCCTAACAGTAAATAAATAATCGTTATATAATAGTTTAAATAACAATTCAATAGATAACAATAAAATCAAATATATTGCATTTACTATCCAATAAATAAACTAATAAGATTAGCGGTAACTGCTTCCAGGAAGCAACGATCCGGAAGGCAGATGGAATTTAAGTTTAATTAAAGTGGGTGGATGACGCGTAAGTAAAAGATTATAAGTAAAACTCATCAATGCTATCTCTAAGGCCCAGTAGGTTTATATGCATATAAATATTTTTAATTTATTTTATTGATTTTTTTTTTTGCTTAAGAACAGAAACCAATTGAAAGAATTCCAAAATTTCAAGCGACAAAATAAGGTGGAAGTCTATGGGGTAAGGGCACGAGGGCGGTCAGCCCTGGGATACCCGCTACACCTGCACGCCAGAGAGGAGGATTTTTTTTTGTTTAAACGTTGTCCAAAGGAAACAGTTAAGTATCGGTTCAAAGTAGGCAAGAGGTTCGCTGTCTAACTACTGGCAACAGATTTGAAAGATCAACTCACGCAGAGAAAACGCTGGCAGGTGAAATCGTATGGGTACCACAAGGCAGCACCACGCCGGCCAGGAAAAGAAAAGACAAAAACCACGAAGTCAACAATGCTCAATGATCCAATCTGCAATCGAAATAAGCTCACTTTACAACAAAAGGGTGGTTTGGGAGCCCAGAATACCAGACAGTCAGAACATCTATGTTAAAATGCAGCGTAATAACAGTAGAGATAAATTCACCCTCTATATACTTATTTCTGGCATTTTCAAGAACCAAGAGGCAGAGTTCCAAGTCTCACATGAGTGACACTTCAGTTCTCGTAGAAATGTTTTTTGTGGAACCTCCAAAGTATCACGTGAGTGAAACTTCAATTCCCGTAGCTTTTTTTTTTTGCGTAACTTAAACCTAAACCGGAATGGTAACCAGAAAGGACGGTTTCCTAAGGTTGTGATTGAATAGAAGTCTTGTGTGAGGTTATCTGTAAGCCATAGATACAGAGAAACACATTGGATAGGCAGACGATAGAAAGAAAATCATTGCAATGGGTGGTGCCTGTGTGATGAGTAGATTCATCATTCTGTTTCTGGCGTTTCTGGTGGTTGGGATTGCGTGGTTACCATACCCTCCGCCCCAATCGTAATGGCTCACAAATCAACGCCGAAAAACGACAGGAGAAAGAAAGTAGGGATTGGGGGTTGGCTAAGCGAGAACTTGTTGCAGCCATCACAGAGGCACAACGGGACGAAGGAAAAAGGTCACGGCCATACCCACAGCAACGCCAATGCAACACACACGGTGCCGAACACAGTAAATATGCAGCAAACAAGCGTGCATAAGGAACGCACACAGTGAATAGAAACGCACACGATGAATTATAAACGAGGTGAAAATAGCTGATAAACCAAATGCCCCAACCAAAACGAAATGCCCCCAAAGGAAAGAAAAAGAAACGAAATGCCCCCAGTAAGAGGAAATCGCCCACAGAGGAAATAAACACGCCCAATAATTCAAGAGAACACCCACTGTAAAACTGCCACTGTATGAAAAGAAAAGGTATGCCCAGCATATAAAAGGAGAAACCCATGAACGGTGACAAGATGAAGTGATGCAGGAGCATCCACAACTCATCAAGCAAGCCAGCATGGAGCAGAGAACAGCTGGACAGCGCCAGCACATATATTTTTGAAATGCTTTGGAAGTTGTAGCGCCGCTCTTTCATGAAACCATTCATAAAGAAGCGCACTTGTATTGTATTATAGATAGGAAGGCATTTATTAGTTTTAATGCTGTTAGATAGAAATTTATTGTAGATTTGATAGCTTTAGATTTCGAGAGGGAAAACGGAATATAGGCACCCTCCTTTGTATCATTGTATTATTGAAGCATACAGAAGGGAAGAGCAGAGCAGAGAGCCTGTGAAGAACACCCATGTACAGATTGAATTAATAAAAAAAAGTCTTTGATTCAGCTTCATGGTTTGTGTTGTGTCTCTGTGTTAACTTTATGCTCATGGATGTTTTCTTTCTGTCATGCGTTTGGTTTTGAATATGCTGTGTATGAGTCTTCAGGGTTTCAACTGAAGTTTGAGAGCGGAGAGTGAGTTTCAATTGTTTCTCTGTTTGAGTCAAGAGATTCCTGCATAGAGTGCAGTCGAATTCATCCGCATAGAGTGCGTTGATGTGGTCAGACAGTTGAACTCTTGTTCTCATCTGCCCAGGAGTTGAAGTGGGTTATTAGAGTCGTGCAGGTGAAGTGCAGACTAGGCAGAAGTCTCAGAAGTTCGTCTGAGCTAAGGGGATGGAAGGTCTCTGTTGCAGGTGAGTGCATGGGATTCGAAGAACTCAACAGTTCGAGAGCTGTTGGAGGTCTGTTGAGAAAACCGTGGGCGAAGTCTCTGAAGGAGTCGGGGGAATTAAGCTCAGGAGGGATAGTTGGTTGAGAACACCGTGGAATCAGACCTAAGAGAAATTCCTACAAGAAGAAGCTTTCGAGCAGAGAAATCTTCGAGGTGAAGAAATTTGACGGTCAAGGATCGCAGGACAATATCGCGAAATCCTGTTGATCGTTGGATCGTGGGGAAGCTGTAGGGAAGTTAACCCACAGCGCTGGATGAACCAACGCCCATCGGAGTTCGACGTTCGGTGATTATCTAGGTAAGAGGTTCAAGGTCGTGGAAATCGCAAGTGGCGATTCCTCGATTTAACAGGAACCATCGATCGTCACGGGGACGCATGGTATCGGATCCCAGGAGGTCAAGATTCGGTGTTCGGGGTTTTTGACATCAAGGAAAACTTGTATCGTAGATTCCTGATCCGTGAAATCCCGAAGGTGACATGGCAGTGTGGGGCCACAGGTACGAGTGGAGTCCAGGTGGCATTGTATCGAAAGATCGGCACCTCGGGACTCGGGGTTTGGAAAGTCAGTCTGTTGACATCGCGAGTAGCGATTTCCCGATAGGTAAATCCCCGACAAAAAAGGAACCGTTGACTATTTGACCATCGGGGTTCGGTGAATAGAAAGACCCGATCTCGTGAGTGTAGAACTCGCGAACTTACGAGTTTCGATTTCCCGATAAGCGAAGGGGAGATCACCGGAGGAGTGATTGTGGGTAGCAAAGACTCCCGAGAGGAGTTGTGAGAGCATTTGACTCGTCGGGCCAAGTGAGAGAAGATCCTGGTGAGAGCGGCTGTTTGCTGAGGACCAGTTGCATCAAGTGGTAGTAGAGCGGGACATCTTTTGCTTTCTGTAGAAAAAGAGGAACAGGAGAAGATACAATGCCGCCTAGAAGAGAAAGGAAGTCACCTGATCGTGAAGACAGGGATGCCTGAAGAAGAGGGAGGCCAGCAGGGAATCCAGAGATGGAACGACAAATACGAGATCTCAGGGCAAGACTCGAAGAGATGGAGACCACCCAAAGGCGCGGAATTGGCGCTGGAGAGTTCAGTGATTCCGAGGTGGAAGAGGAAGCTGGACACGATGCAGAAGAGGTCTCAGCAAAGGATGCCTCAACCGAACGATTGATAAGATCCATTTCCAGAATGAGCTCAAAGACCAAAATGGACATTCCCGTCTATGAGGGGAGTCTAAATGTAGAAGAGTTGCTGGATTGGATCCGAGCACTCGACACCTACTTCGACTACGAAGACATCGAAGAGGAAAAGAAGGTAAGGCACGATGTTACTAAGCTATAAGGACATGCAGCCTTATGGTGGGATGAGTTGCAGGCTAACAGGCGCTGCAAAGGTAAATAGAAAATTAAAATCTGGGATAGGATGATCGCTAAGATGAAAGCGAAGTTCATCCCAAGGGATTACCAGATCACTCTGTTCAAGCGGATGCAGAACCTGAGACAGAAGTTGATGATGATGAAAGAGTACACTGAGGAATTCTACAGGCTCAACATCAGAGCTGGTCATCGGGAGAGTGATGACGAAAAGGTGGCGAGGTACCTGAATGGATTAAGGTATGACATTCAGGATGAGTTGAGCATGCTGACCATCCGAATAGTTGAGGATGCATACCAGATGGCTCTAAAAGATGAAGAGAAGCTGAGCCGCAAGCAAGGACAGCGAGGGCAAGGCAGGAGTCAGCCCAGAGGCAAGGCAGTTGCCTAGAAAGAATATCACAAACCCAAGGAGGAATGGAAGAGACCTCAGGGTAAAATGGAGAGATGTGGAACCTCACAGCAGAGGCAGCCACAAACTGAACAGAGGCAGCAATATGCTGAGCCGAGAAGGCAGCATACAGAGCAGGGTGGAAGATATGCAGATGCCAACACATTTCCTCGTACCAGAGGTAGAGGAAGAGGTCGAGGTGGAGTTATCACATGTTTTACATGTGGAAAAGATGGACATAAAGCCGTGGATTGTCCAGACCGGAAAATGGACAGAAGTGAAGCTCACATCACTAAGGCGCAGAGGTGTGATGCTAAGAACAAAGATACAGACAGCGGAAGATCACTTGGAATGCATAAAATTATTTTGACACCTGAGAAAGAGGTGGAAAGCACAGTGCAAAGGAGCAGACTGTTCAGGACAGCTTGCACAGCCAAGGATAGAAAGTGCAAGGTGATAGTGGACAGTGGAAGCACCGATAATCTCGTTTCAACCGAGATGGTGGAAAAGCTGGAGCTGGAAACAACTAAGCACCCGAGTCCATATAAAGTCTCATGGTTACAAAAAGGACACCGGGTAAGTGTCACTAAACAATGCCTAGTTAAATTCAAAATTGGGAATTATCATGATGAGATTCTGTGTGATGTTATTCCCATAGACGTATGTCATATATTGCTGGGTAGACCATGGCAGTATGACAGGAATGTGGTTCATGATGGGAGGATGAACACATACACCTTGGAGAAGGACGGAAGAATACATAGATTGCTTCTGATAAAAGATAAGGAAGTAAAGCCGGAAGTAACCAGCATGATACTTCTCATGAGTGGGAAGGAACTTCTCACAGAGCTGGAGAAGAACGAAGATCCACAATTCTTTGTTGTCAGGAAACCGAGAATTGTCCTAACAAGCACAAGAGTGGACGAATTACCAGATGAGATTCAGGAACTGCTGGGAGAGTTCGCTGATATCATCATGGATGAACTGCCTCGTTTGTTGCCACCGATGAGGAGTGTGAGTCACCATATTGACCTCATACCTGGAGCAAGTTTGCCGAATAAGGCAGCATATCGGTTGACACCTCAGGAGAACGAGGAAGTCAAAAGGCAGGTACAGGATCTGCTGGATAAAGGACTGGTGAGGGAAAGTCTTAGTCCATGTGCTGTTCCGACAGTACTAAGTCCGAAGAAGGATGGAGGCTAGAGAATGTGTACAGACTCCAGAGCGATTAACAAAATCACCATCAGGTATAGATTTCCACTGTCGAGGATGGATGACTTGATGGATTGCCTAAGTGGGGAAAATTATTTTTCGAAGATTGATCTCAAGAGCATATATCATCAGATCCGGATGAGAGAGGGAGTTGAATGGAAGACAGCATTCAAGACAAACGAAGGTTTGTACGAATGGCTGGTCATGCTGTTTGGTTTGACAAACGTGCCAAGCACCTTCATGAGACTGATGAATGAAGTCCTGAGAGAATTCATCGGTAAGTTTGTGGTCGTGTATCTGGACGACATATTAATTTTCAGCAAGACCAGGGTTGAACACTTGAAACATTTAGCCATTGGGATGAGAAGGCTACAGCAGGAGAAGCTACTGATCAATTTGAAGAAGTGTTCCTTCATGCAGACATAACTCATTTATTTGGGTTTTGTAATCTCAGCGAATGAATTGAAGATGGATCCTGAGAAGGTAGAAGTAATCAGGAATTGGCCATCGCCGAGGAATGTTTTTGAGGTAAGGAGATTTCATGGGTTAGCTAGTTTCTACAGAAAGTTCATTCGGAATTTTAGTGGAATTAGCGCCACGATGATGGACACGATAAAGAAGCGGCATAAAGTTTTTCATTGGACAGCGGAGGCTGAGAGGAGATTCAATCTGTTGAAGCGAAAGATAACAGAGCAACCATTTCTGGTGTTGCTTGATTTCCAAAAAACCTTCCAAGTGAAGTGTGATGCCAGTGGGTATGCTGTTGGAGGGGTCTTGAGTCAACATGACAGACCTGTTGCATATTATAGCGAGAAACTGGATGACGCAAAGCTTAAATACTCCACCTACGATAAAGAGTTCTATGCCATCATACAGGCATTGAAAAAGTGGAGGCATTACTTGATACCCAAGGAATTCGTTTTGTACAGTGATAACCATGCTTTGTAGTTTATAAGTCAACAGGAGAAGTTGAACCAAAAGCATGCGAAATGGGTGGAGTACATGCAAAATTTCACATTTGTCATCAAACACATTTCAGGAACTGCTAACAAAGTGGCAGATGCCTTGAGCAGAAAATGTTTACTGCTGCAGGAGTTCAGAGTCAAAACCTTGGGGTTTGAAAACCTGAAAGATATGTATGCAGGTGATGTAGATTTTGCAGAAGCATACGAGGCAGCTGAGAATCTAGTTCTCAGGGATCGGACTCCATGGATTGACTACATGATCTAGGAAGGATTGTTGTTCAAAGGCAATCAACTGTGCATACCAAATTGCTCCATGAGGGAGAATTTAGTAAAGGAAAAACACAGCGGAGGCTTAGCCGGTCACTTTCAACATGATAAGACATTCGCCAAGCTGAGTGAATTGTATTATTGGCCGGGGATGCGCACTGATGTCAAACGACTTGTTGACAGATGCAGGATATGTCAACATGCGAAGGGCCGGAAGCAGAACACAGGGTTCTATCAGCTGTTGCCTATACCAGAGAGGCCGTGGGAGGCGATCAGTATGGATTTTGTACTAGGACTGCCGAGGACGCAAAGAGGAGTTGATTCCATCTTTGTGGTGGTGGACAGGTTTTCGAAAATGGCACATTTCATACCGTTTCATAAGACCAGCGATGCGACCCACATCGCAAACTTATTTTTTAAAGAGATTGTGCGACTGCATGGATTGCCGAGGAGCATAGTCTCGGATAGGGATACCAAATTCATAGGTCACTTTTGGAGGACGCTATGGAAGAATCTAGGAACTGATTTGGCATTTAGTTCTACTTACCATCCGCAGACAGATGGACAGACCGAGGTGGTGAATAGGAGTCTGGGGGATCTACTGAGGAGCTTGGTGACAGAGCACCATAGCAGTTGGGACCAGATATTGCCACAGGCAGAGTTTGCTTACAATGACTCTGTGAACAGGAGTACAAGAAAGAGCCCATTTCAGATTTTGTATGGGACACAGCCGAGAGGAGTTTCTGAGCTCAGGGAGTCAGGACAGGCTGAAACTAGCAGCACTCGTGCTGAAGAATTCGTTGAAGCAATGGAGGAACTTCACACAGAGGTGAAGCAGCGACTGCAGAAGTCCAATCAAGAGTATAAGAGTAGAGACGATCAGCGGAAGAGATAGCTTCAGTTTGAAGTTGGGGACATGGTTCTGGTGCACTTAAGGAAGGAAAGGTTCCAAAGGGGAACATATAACAAGCTCAAGATGAAGAAAATCGGGCCATGCAGAGTCCTGAAGGAATTCAGGGAGAATGCATACGAGCTTGAGTTTCCAGAGGGCATCGGGATATCTCTGATTTTCAATATTTCAGATTTATACCCATACCGGGTTGGAGAAGCAGACACTGGAACTGAGGAACCAATGGTCCAGTGGCAGAAACAATTACCAGTTGCATAGAAACCGTAGATGGAGTGCACACTGGATAAAAGAGTAGGCAGGAAGACCAGGTAGAAGCAGTATTTTGAATACCTGGTGAAATGGAAGGATCACCCAGTGGAGGATGCCAGCTGGGAAACAGATGCAGTGATTCAGAAACATGGTCACACCGTGCAGGAGCTCATGGACAGAAGCCCATGAAATCTTTAGAGCCGAGGAGTATGATGCAGGAGCATCCACAACTCATCAAGCAAGCCAGCATGGAGCGGAGAACAGCTGGACAACTCCAGCACATATATTTTTGAAATGCTTTGGAAGTTGTAGCGCCGCTCTTTCATGAAACCATTCATAAAGAAGCACACTTGTATTGTATTATAGATAGGAAGGCATTTATTAGTTTTAATGATGTTAGATAGAAATTTATTGTAGATGTGATAGCTTTAGATTTCGAGAGGGCAAACGAAATATAGGCACTCTCCTTTGTATCATTGTATTATTGAAGCATACAGAAGGGAAGAGCAGAGCAGAGAGCCTGTGAAGAACACCCATCTACATATTGAATTAATAGAAAAAAGTCTTTGATTCAGCTTCATGGTTTGTGTTGTGTCTCTGTGTTAACTTTATGCTCATGGATGTTTTCTTTCTGTCATGCGTTTTGTTTTGAATATGCTGTGTATGAGTCTTCAGGGTTTCAACTGAAGTTTGAGAGCAGAGAGTGAGTTTCAATTGTTTCTCTGTCTGAGTCAAGAGATTCCTGCATAGAGTGCAGTCGAATTCATCCGCATAGAGTGCATTGATGTGGTCAGACAGTTGAACTCTTGTTCTCATCTGCCCAGGAGTTGAATTGGGTTATTAGAGTCGTGCAGGTGAAGTGCAGACTAGGCAGAAGTCTCAGAAGTTCGTCTGAGCTAAGGGGGTGGAAGGTCTCTGTTGCAGGCGAGTGCATGGGATTCGAAGAACTCAATAGTTCAAGAGTTGTTGGAGGTCTGTTGAGAAAATCGTGGGCGAAGTCTCTGAAGGAGTCAGAGGAATTAAGCTCAGGAGGGACAGTTGGTTGAGAACACCGTGGAATCAGACCCAAGAGAAATTCCTATAGGAAGAAGCTTTCGAGCAGAGAAATCTTCGAGGTGAAGAAATTTGACGGTTAAGGATCGCAGGACAATATCGCGAAATCCCGTTGATCGTTGGATCATGGGGAAGCTGTAGGGAATGTAACCCACAACACTGGAAGGACCAACGCCCATCGGAGTTCGACGATTATCGAGGTAAGAGGTTCAGGGTCGTGGAAATCGCAAGTGGTGATTCCCCGATTTAACAGGAACCGTCGATCGTCACGGGGACGCGTGGTATCGGATCCCAGGAGGTCGGGATTCAGCATTCGGGGTTTTGGGCATCAAGGAAAACTTGTATCGTAGATTCACGATCCACAAAATCTCAAATGTGACGTGGCAGTGTGGGGCCACAGGTACGAGTGGATTCCAGGTGGCATTGTATCGAAAGATCGGCACCTCGGGACTCGGGGTTTCGAAAGTCAGTCTGTTGACATCGCAAGTAGCGATTTCCCGATAGGGAAATCCCTGATAGAAAAGGAACCGTTGACTATTTGACCATCAAGGTTCGGTGAATAGAAAGACCCGATCTCGTGAGTGTCGAACTCGTGAACTTGCGAGTTCCGATTTCCCGATAAGCGAAGGGGAGATCGCCGAAGGAGTGACTGTGGGTAGCAAAGACTCCCGAGAGGAGTTATGAGAGAATTTGACTCGTCGGGCCAAGTGAGAGAAGATCCTGGTGAGAGCGGTTGTTCGCTGAGGACCAGTTGCATCACGAAGAACCAGAAACTGAAAGAATTCATCAAAATATAAACACAACCATCTAAATTTTTAGACGCAACCAGAGACTATCATTCCATCAAAATACAAAACATACCTTGGCCTGCTCGCCCGCTCTGGTTGGCGTCCGCGTGCTCCTTGATGCTCCCGCTTGCCGACCGCAAAGCACTCACCGGTACCTCCCAGCGAAACGCTAGGGGTACTCTCTTTCCCCCTCAGCCCCCCGAGCCGCAAAGGGGCCACACACAATTCAGACAGTACCTAGCTTCCCAGCTCACCTCCAAGGCTGAGCTACCACTCAAGTCAGCTGGGAAATACCGAACTCCTACAAGCAATCAGTCCCGTTTGTCATTTTGGCAGCATAACAATACTCCATAGCCGATCCCCTTTCTTTCCCCCCATCTCTTTCTTTTATCCTCTTTTTTTTGACCT
>SNQJ01S0280355.1:0-11234 GCA_010110895.2 Picea sitchensis | reverse complement strand
CTCTAGCACCCACTAGAAGGAAGCACCAACTCCCTGAATGTTCCAGCACCAACTGGATGGAAGCACCAAATTCCAGTCACACAGGAACCAACCTGTATAATAGAGAATGATAGTTCTCCCTTGCACCACCCTACCACCCTGATTATACAAATTTCATTACTAAGACTTATTATAGTGATACAGTGTTTACCAATAGCTTACCAGTCTCATCATTGTTCTGTTTCACTGCTATGCTCTTCCTACATCAGTGTCTTCCTGCTCACATTATTCTTTGAGATTTTTTTCTTCTTCTCTATCTCTTATCATTCACCTCAGCTTCCTCTGCCTCTCTCAGATATGCATTTCTATTCTATGCTCTACACCTCTTCTGTGTTTTTCACTGCTGCACATAGCCTACTTTTACCCACATGAATTCTTCTCAATGGAAGAAACCCCTTTTCTTCTATGTTCTACGTATATTTATAATTGCAAGTTCTCTATAAGATCATACACCTAACTCTTCATCCCATCTAGTGATTACACTGAGTCTGTTCTTCCTCCATGGTCATTATGCTGAGGCTATTCATCATTAGTGGTCGTTCCTGAGATTCTTTGGCTTCTCTGGAAGCTACAGTCTTCGACACTTTTCCATCTATCAATCGTCTCTATGATGAGTCTTCATTCCACTGGAAGTTACCTCGAGACTCTTCAGCTCCTCTAGCGATGACCCTGAGATCCTTCAAATTCTCTAGTATATGCAATCAGTTGATTTCTACAGTTACAAATAGTCTGTCTCTAGCAGTTACTCAGAGAACCTCTGTGCGCTCATGTATTTCACGATTTTTCCCTTACTAAGAAAAATACCCCATGGGCGTTGGATTTTTTGGATAAGCCCCTTCCTTTCATGTGATCACCATGGTGACTTGATGCCTATCAACAGACATTTCATGATTTTGTGTTTTTGGTGATCGACTGTGAGTTACCTCGATTTTCCCAACTCACAATATCCAAAATGGAGCTTAGAAGCTCTAGATCCTTCCCTTCTCTTCCGCTGATGTGACCAATGACTGTGACCACAACCCTATTCTAAAAGGTATTTCACGATTTCAGAGATGTCCATTGTTGAGCCTAGAGACGTGCTAGCTCCTCCCTTAATCTTCATCAATGTGACCACCAGCTATGACCAGGGGCCAAGCAAGAGGGGTGCATCACGATTTCGCATATCGTGAAATCATGATCTGAGTTTCCTCGAAACTCCCAACTCGTGAAACTCTGAAATTATTAATATCAGATCAATGGTTGAGATCTCTCCCTCTACTCGACGACTGTGATCAGATAGTGACTTTGCGTGTCGGGTACTTAAACATGAGTCAACTCTGACTTTCCTGACTTCCAATATTTCAAAACCATGCTTGACAGATCAATGGTCCACGATCATCTGGGATCTGACGGCCCATATCATTTCACGACTTCACATATCGTGAGTTCCTACAAATTTCACCTTTGACTTCTCCAACTTTGCAAGTCAGCGAATTGTTGATCTCTTGCCATGTGTCCTCTGGATCCAATGACCTAGATCATTTTGTTACTTCGCATATCATGATTTCCTACAACTCTCACCTTTGACGTCTCCAGTGTCGTGAGTCAACGAAATGATGATCTCTCGCCACATGTCCTCTGTATCCAATGACCCATATCATTTTGCAACTTAAAATATCACAAGTTTCTATAACTCTCACCTTTGACTTTGGGTCTCATCTATGTTTCTGAGAACGTTATTTCTCCTGAGCTTTGGTAATGGTCCCAGCGCACACTTTCACTCTATGTGCAAATCTACGCTATTCCTTTCGCATCTGTGTGCAAATCTGTGCTATTCCTTTCACATCTGTGTGCAACTCTGCGCTATTCCTCCTGAGCTTCTTAAGCTAGCTCATTTGTTTCTTGTATGTTGTTCTTGCCATGCACACTTTTCCTGTAAATATTCCACCATCGTTGTTGTTCTTGCCATCAATGACAAGCACACTCTGCCTGTAAACATGCCAAAAATCTCCCCCTTTGGCATTGATGGAAACCCTGAACGGCTGCACTATTCTTCTTAGACCTCCATCTATAGCATTCATACTAGACCTTTTCTTCCCCTTTGACATCAATGTCAAAGAAAACATGTTCTCCCTGAGTTGTTGCAGTACTATGCGGAGGTATCAGATAGTCAACCAATACATACTCCCCCTGACAGGACGAACTCACTTAGGTTGATAACGGGGTCACACCCAACTTCTGGCGAAGATATTCAAAAGGTGTCTTGGGTAGGGGTTTAGTAAATATGTCTGCGATTTGTTCTATGGAAGGAATGTAATTGAGCTAAACAACTTTGTTTGTAACCTGATGTTTGAGAAAATGATACTTTTTTGGGATATGTTTCATCTTTGAATGGAGAACAAGATTCTTTGAGACACTAATGGCACTGGTGTTATCACAATGAAGTGGAATTGGGTTAGTATAAGTTACCTTCAAATCTGCAAGCGTTTTTAACATCCATAAAATCTGAGTGCAACAAGTAGCAACAACAATGTACTCTGCCTCTGTAGTTGATAATGAGATATATCCTTGCTTTTTACTAAGCCATGCTACTAACAAATCACCTAATAAGAATGCACCTCCACAGGTGCTCTTTCTCTCATCCAAACAATTTTCCCAATCAACATCTGAATATGCAGTTAATTGTAATTTATGACTTCTAGGATACCAAAGGCCATAAGTTATTGGACCCTTGAAATATTTGAAGATCCTCTTGACAACTGCTAAATTACTTTGTTTAGGGGTAGACTGTTAATGACCTACCATTCCAACAGCCTGCATTATATCAGGATGATATGTTGTGATGTATAGAAGATTGCCTATCATTGATCGATATGTTCTTTGATCAACATCAGGTGAAATATAATATTTACTGATCTTGCAACCAACCACCATAGGTGTACCAACATGAGAGGAATATTCCATCTAAAACCTCTTTAACATCTCTTCCAAATACTGTTCTTGGGAGATAAATATCCCTGTAGAACTCTGATTGATTCGTAAACCAAGAAAATATGACAATTCTCCTATCATGGACATCTCAAACTCAGTCTGCATTGAATTAGAAAACCACTGAAATGAAAGGTCATTAGTGCATCCAAAGATAATTTCATCTACATAAACCACAATGACTAATAAATAATCACCTTCAGATTTTATATATAGATTACTTTCAAAAATACCTTTCTTGAACCCTTTGTCCTGTAGAAATTTGTCCAGTATATGATACCAAGCTCGTGGTTCTTGTTTAAGTCCATATAAATCATTTTTCAACTTACAAACATAGTTAGGAGTATCTGTCAGTGAAAATACTTCAGGTTACTCCATGTATACTTCTTCTTCTAGGTCTCCATTAAGAAAGGCTGACTTAACATCCATCTGGTGTACTTTAAAGTTCTTATGGCAGGCATAGGCTAGAACCATTCTAATGGCTTCCAATCTTTCCACTGGTGAAAAAGTTTCATCAAAATATTGTCCTTCAACTTGTGCATAGCCCTTACAGACCAATCTATCTTTATTCTTAACAATTTGTCCTTGTTCATTTATTTTATTCTTAAACACCCATTTGGAGTCAATTACATTCTTATCTACAAGTCTAGGAACAAGTTCCCAATTATTGTTCTTCTCAATTTGATCCAGTTCCTCGTTCATTAATTTTAACCAATTTTCATCTTCACTGGATTCATTGAAGTTCTTGGGTTCCACCATGGATATGAAGGCTATATGTGATTGCTCAGTTTTTTTGACTATCCTTCTCTTGGTTTGTACACCTTTGTCTTTCTCACCAATTATATAACTTGCAGGATGATTATTTTGAGTAATTCTGGAGGAAGGATTTGATGTTGTCTACTGATTTGAGTATGCCTGAGTATTTTCATCTTCATATGACTCAGAGTCTTCTTGTTCAGATTATTGTACCTATTCAACTTCAAATTCACCTATATCCTCTGTTGTTGATTCAATATTGATCACCTCTCTTACTGGGACTCCTTCATCAACCTTTAAATCAATGCAATCAACTAATTTATGCAATCTTTTATTAAAGCATATGTATCCTTTATTGTTGGTAGCATATCCTAAGAATATGCCTTCATCAGCCCTGTCATCATACTTACCAAAGTTTTCATTATTATTCTTTATGTAGCAGTTACTCCCAAAGACTTTGAAGTGTTTGATTGAAGCAGGTCTTCCATACCATAGTTCATAAGGTGTCTTATCACTTTGTGGTCTGAGATGAGATTTGTTAAGAATATGGACTGTTGTGTGTATTGCTTCTACCTAGTAAGTTTGACCAATGTTCTTCTCATTCATCATTGACCTGGCCATTTGTTGAACTATTCTATTTTGCCTCTCAACTACTCCATTTTTTTGTGGAGTTCTTGGGATTGTGTATTCTCTCTTGATCCCATGTTTATCACAGAATTCCTTGAAATCACTTGACATGAATTCTCCTCCTCTATCTTACCTTACTTCCTTTAACCTCTTGCCTATTTGATTTTCACTTAAATCCTTAAATATTTTAAATTTCTCAAATGCTTCATCTTTTTCCTTGAGAAAAGCAACCCAATTAAGTCTGGAGTAATCATCAATGATCAACATAAAGTAGTTTTCCTTCCCTGTGCCTTCTTGTCTTGATGGTCCAGATAAATCCATATGAACTAATTGGAGTGGTTTCTCTGTTGAAGTAGAGTTCTTGGATTTTAACTATGTCTTGGTTAGCTTTCCTACTTGGCAGGGTTTACACATAGAGACTTGTGGCTTTGATATTCTTGGAAGATATTTCACTGCCTCAATATTTTTGAGCTTGATTAAGTGGTCAAAGTTTAGATGTCCAAGTCTCCTATGTCATAACAATCTTTCATCATTTTTTCTTATATGGCACTCTTCTCTATATTCTTTCATCACATATACATTATTATCCGTCCTTATTCCTTTGGCCACAACTTGTCCTGAGTTTATAGACTTTATCTTGCAATCCTTGGAATTGAACACCACTTCCCATCCTCTGTCACACATTTGACTTACACTAAGCAAATTATGTTTCAACCTATCTACAAGAAGAACATCCTGGGCTTTTCCTTTACCATTACTCAAACTCACCATCCCTTTACCCTTGATTTTACCAGGAGAATCATTTCAAAAGGTTACATTTCCAGATTTTCTTTCACTTAGAGACAAAAACTTACTTTTGTCTCCTATCATATGTTTGGAGCATCCACTGTAAATATACCAGGGGTTCTTTTGTCTTTGAGATGACAGCACTAATCCACACTTGTCATTTTCCTTCCTCTTACAAACCTTGACGTTTTTATTAGAGGGATTCAGATCTGATTCATAGTTTTGTAAGTGACAGTCTGCAGCTTTATGTCCATAATTATGGCAGGTGTAACATTCTGGTTCATTGAATAAGGGACCATAATGATTGCTATTCTTAACATGTGTCATTTTCCCAGCCATCACATGATTTGTAGTCTGTGATTGTTTGTTACTTGGCTATCTCATTCTTTGTTGCGGTAGATATCTATTCCTTGAGTGTTTTGATTTCTCATATCTAAATCTTAAAGAATAGTTTACAACTTTGTGACCAAAGTTAGAACAGAAAAAACAATATCCATAGAAAAATCCTTTGTACCTGGAAAATGGTTGTCTTATTTGAGTAGGTCAATTTCTTCCATGCTGATGATTTTTCTGTTCTACAAATTCAGTTTTGGTACTTTTCCTTTCACTCTTCCTTGGCGGCTGATTATCTTCCTTTGCTTCTCCATATTTGTTGTTGTGAATGAATGTAGATTTGAAAAACATGATGGATTCTTTGTTGCTTGGATGAATACAAATTGATCCTTCTTCATAACCCAAACTAGTTTCAAATTTGGATTCCTTTGCTGATTCAGAATGGTGGTTAATCCTTCCAAGGCTTTAATGCTTGGAAGATTTTGGAGATACAATGGTTTGAATTTCTCCATCTCTTTTCTGGTTTTTACTACCTCCTCTTCCAAGGCTCCACATCTTGCATTCTTCTCTAATAATTGTTGTTTCAGAGTGTCCTCTATTTTCTTTGCCTCTTCTAACTCCACCTTTAGCAGGGCAAAGTCTTCATCATTTTTTTTAGCATTCTTTTCAAACTGCATCAACAACTATTTTTGTTTTCTCTTCTCAAGTCTGAGTTTGTCAATCTCTTCTAAGGCACTGCTTAGTTCACCTTCCATATCAACCACATATTATTCAACATTAACATCACTTCCTATGTCTTGATTATCATAAGCCTATTTGGCCATAAGCACAAAGTCATTAACCTTATATTCATGGGAAGAATCACTATCTGTGTCTTCTGAAGAGTCATCATTGTTTACACTTAAACTTTTCTTTTTACCAAATCTCCTGGGTATGTACTTCTTTTCACCTTCATAATTTCGATCCTGCTTCTTGTGTGGACACTTAGATGCAAAGTGACCTATCTTTCCACAGTTAAAACACTTGAAAGGCAACTTGCCTTGATACTTTCCTGATCCTTTCTTTAGTCTTCTCACAAATGTTTCTTCAATTTCATCAAGCTCAGATTTCTCATTCTTATCTGCTTTAAAAGAAGCTTCTCTAGTGTTGGATTTATCTTTACTATCCTCATTTCATATGTAGTCAATGTTCCTAGAAGTTGATCAAAAGCCAGAGCTTTTAGATCATTGAGTTCTTTTATAGCAGAGATCTTTGGGTTGAATCTATCTGGTAGAGATCTCAAATTTTTCTAAACTAAAGAGGCTTCCTCAATTTTTTCACCAAGAGCTTTCATTTCATTTACTAGTTCTTCAACTCTTAGAAAGTACTTTCCAATAGTTTCATCTTATTTCATTTTTAGTTGTTCAAAATTTACTCTGTAGGCTTGAAGCTTGTCATCCTTCACCTTCTCATTACCTTCATAATTGCTAATGAGTTTGTCCCACATGTCTTTGGAAGTTTCTAAGTGCATAACTTTTACAAATTTTTCTTCTGGAAGCCCACTCAGAATAACATTCATAGCCTTAGCATTGAAGCTAAATTCTAGCTTGTCATCCTTATTAGCTAGTACAACTGGCTTTACATAACCAATATCTACCACATCCCATACATCTGCACCTAAAGCCATTATGTAGGTTCTCATCATAACTTTCCAGAAAGCAAAGTTTATTCCATTGAATAGAGGGGCCTTGTTGGTTGAAGATCCTTCACAGCTAGTCATATTTAATCTCTTAGAATATACTCTTAGATAAAATGGGTCGGCTTTGATACCAATTATTGGACAACTGAGAGGGGGGGAAAGGGTTGAATCAGTTGTTACTGGGCTTAAACAATTATGCCCATTTTTAAAATCTTTATAGAATACTCAATGACGACCACAATAATGCGGGGAAATAAGCAATAGAATATTCAACATCAATCACACACATGAAATATACAGAGATATATATTTCCTGAGGAAACCAATAAAGGGAAAAACCTCTTCTTCTTGATATGATAAGTAAGCTTTATTTCCTATACATTATCATTCTTATGAGCACCAACTCATTGTGAGGCTACCACCTCTGTTTTGTAAGTTGCAACTTGCTGAGAGCACCAACTCTTTGGTTTCTATAGCACCCACTAGAAGGAAGCACCAACTCCCTGAGTGTTTTAGCACCAACTGGATGGAAGCACCAACTTCTAGTCACACAAGAACCAACCTATATAACAGAGAACAATAGTTCTCCCTTGCACCACCCTACCACCCTAATTATACAAATTTCATTACTGAGACTTATTACAGTGATACAGTGTTTACCAATAGCTTTCCAGTCTCATCACTATTCTGTTGCACTGCTATGCTTTTCCTACATTAGTGTCTTCATGATCACATTATTATTCTATATTTATGTTCTTCTTCTCTATCTCTGATCGCACACCTTAGCTTCCTTTGCCTCTCTCAAATATGCATTTTTATTCTATGCTCTATGCCTCTTCTTTGTTTTTCAGCTGCTGCACACAACCTGCTTTTACCCGCATGAATTCCTCTCAACAGAAGCAACCCCTTCTCTTCTTTGTTCTGTGTATATTTATAATGCCAAGTCCTCTGCTAGATCATACACCTAACTCTTCATCTCCTCTAGCAATTACGCTGAGTTTGTTCTTCCTCCATGGCCATTATGCTGAGACTGTTCATCATTAGTGGCCTTTCCTGAGATTCTTTGGCTTCTCTGGTAGCTACATTCTTCGACTCTTTTCTATATGTCAATCATCTTTATGATGAGTCTTCATTCCACTGGCAGTTACCTTGAGAGTCTTCATCTCCTCTAGCGATCACCCTGAGATCCTTCAAATTCTCTGGTATATGCAATCAGTCAATTTGTGCAGTTACAAGTAGTCTATCTCTAGCAGTTACTCAGAGAACCTCTGTGTGCTCATGTCTTTGACACTTTTTCCCTTCCTAAGAAAACTACCCTCTGGGCACTGGATTTTCTGGCTAAGCCCCTTCCTTTCATGTGATCACGGCAGTGAACTAACGCCTATCAACAAAAATTTCGCAATTTCATGTTTCGAGTGATCGAATGCGAGTTACCTCAACTTTCCCAACTCACGATATCCAAAATGGAGCTTAGCATCTCTAGCCCCTTTCCTTCTCTTCCACTAATGTGACCAATGTATGTGACCACAACCCTATTTGAAAAGGTATTTCATGATTTCAACGATCTCCAATGTTGAGCCTAGCGACGTGCTAGCTCCTCCCTTAGTCTTCATCAACGTGACCACCAGCTGTAACCAGGGGCCAATAAATAGGGGTGCATCATGATTTCACATATCGTGAACTCCTGCTCTGAGTTGCCTCGAAACTCCCAACTCGTGAAACTCTAAAATGCTTCATATCAGATCAATGGTTGATATCTCTTCCTCTGCTTGATGGCTGTGATCAGATCATGACTTCGCGTGTCGAGAACTTGGACGTGAGTCAACCCTGACTCTCCCAACTTCTGATATTCTAAAACCATGCTTGACAGATCAATGGTCCACGATCATTTGTGATCCGACGGCCCAGATCATTTCACGACTTCGCATATCACGAGTTCCTACAACTCTCACCTTTGACTTCTCTAGCTTCATAAGTCAGCGAAATGTTGATCTCTCACCATGTATCCTCTGGATCCAACGACCTAGATCATTTCGTGATTTCTCATATCGCGAGTTCCTACAACTCTCACCTTTGACTTCTCTAGCTTCACGAGTCAGCGAAATGATGATCTCTCACCACATTTCCTCTGGATCCAACGACCCAAATCATTTTGTGACTTTGCATATCGCGAGTTCCTACAACTCTCACCTTTGAATTTGGGTCTCATCTGTGTTTATGAGAATTCTATTTCTCCTGATCTTTGGTAATCATCCTAGCGCACACTTGTGCTCTGTGTGCAACTCTGTGCTATTCCTTGCACTTCTATGTGCAACTCTGTGTTATTCCTTCTGAGCTTCTCGAGCTAGCTCATTTTTGTCTTGGGTGTTGTTCTTGCCATGCACACTTTGCCTGTAAATCTTCCACCATCGTTGTTTTTCTTTCTATCAATGACAAGCACACTCTGCCTATAAACATGCCAACAATTATTTATATCGAGAGCTAGGGCCCCTAAGTTTCTGAGTTGCCCAATTTTTGTCAGGATGTTTCCTTGTAAACTGTTGGCTCGCATATATAACCTCTCCAAAATTTTGAATATTTTTAAGTGAAGATGGGATTTCCCCCATGAAAACATTGTTATATAAAGCAAGTTCTAATAAACTAGTAAGGTTTCCAATTTCTGGTGGTATTTCTCCTGCTAATTCATTCACCTCCAAGTTTATGTAATACACTTTTGTAGAGAGGCAGCCTATAGAAAAGGGAAAATTTCCCTTGATATTATTAAAGGATAAGTCTATGAATCTTATGTTGGAATGGTTAGTAAGAGCAACAAGAATGGGAAATTTCATGGTGATGCCACTAACTAGTTGATTATTACTTAATACAAGCTTCTCGAGCTTCTTCATCTTACCCAACTCTTTGGGCACTACTCCATTGAGTTGGTTATAAGATAAGGAGATGACTTGAAGGTTCGTACAATTGACTATGGAAGAAGGAATGTTGCCACTCAACTAATTAAGGGCCAGAAAGAGACCTCTTAATGGGGTTTTCTTTCTACATAGCTCTGTGGTAATGTGACCAGTTAACTGGTTTTGACCTATACCCAATTCTTGAAGATTGGTACAATAAGAAAAGGAAGATGGAAGTTGTCCTAATAAATGGTTTGTATTGAGAGCTATAACTCTCAAGTGGATTAGCATGCCCAATTCATAAGGAACACTCCCGTGAAGGTGGTTTTCATTGAAATTTATGTACTCCAAAGAGGATATATTTCCTAAGTAAGTCATGATTGTACCTGTCAAATTGTTTATTTTTAACATGATGGATTATAAGTTGGGGAGGATGCATAGATCTTAGGGAATGTTTCCTTTGAGATTGTTAGTGAACATAGATAATAGTCTTAAACTATGACAACCACTGAGAGTGGGTGGGATAGAATATTGGAGTTGATTCCTACGCAAGTAAAGCATCTTTAATCGAAACAAATTTCCCAATTGATAAGGGATGTGACCATGAAATTTGTTATCAGTAAGGTCGAGTATTCTAAGAAAGGAGATATTTTGGAGAAGGGGAGAGATTATACCTTGTAATCCCATGCCAGAAAAATTAAGGGAAACTACTCTCTATCTGCGTCGACTGCATATGATACCTGTCCACTCATAGAATGAAACAATTGGTTTCCAAGTAGCAGATAAAGATTGAGTTGGATCATAAGTGATTGCAGACATGAATCTAATCAGAGCCTCTTGAACCTCTTGATCAGAAGAGTTGCTGAAATGGGGATGGGAACGATTAGATAATTGAACTATGGAAACCAGAAAAGGAATAACAAAGAGAATGAAATAAAATAAAAAGAAAATTATTCTCGTGATAGGCCACAAAGGAGAATGAACGTAGCAGAACTCCATATTCCCCTCCTCAAATAGAATGGGAATGCTTGGAGTTTCTTCATTTATTTATATAAATTTATTTATATAAATTGGATTATTATATAATTTTTCATCCATATCAATACTTTCTGGGTGGAAAACATTGGAGGAATCAACTTGCAGAGCCATTTTGACAGCAT
>SNQJ01S0280353.1:0-11234 GCA_010110895.2 Picea sitchensis | reverse complement strand
AGCTCAGAAGGGGAAACAACAGCCGTCGGATCGGCAGGAGAACGGGAGATCTGGACCGTTGGTTTATACGTCCAGGAGGAGGTCAGGAGGAGCCTACACAAGGAGGAGACCGTTAGCCATCGGATCTCACTTGGATACTCGTCAGTCGTTGGATCGGGTGAAGGCATGCAGAGTTTAACCTCTGGAGGTTCGCATAGGAAGAACGCAACTGGATCGTTAGATCTTGATCCAGAGACCCGACAACCGTTAGATCTATCGTGAGTTACACGGTGGTTAAACCATCGGGATTTCATCCATCGTGATATCGGGAGTCACGAGGACAAGAAATTAGAGACCTTCCAAGTCTCGAAACGCCGGGAAGATCATAGCCATCCGTTTGCAGATACACATGGCGGAGATCAAGGCATCGGAAGTCAGGAATTCGACATTCCCGTGAACATGAGATCGGGAATTTCCATGGGGAATTACCCAGAACACATGTGAGTAGTCTATTTGGGGAGACAGGTGTCAGAAATCCATCGAAGGATTGGGATATTGGCTATCAAGAAATCGAAGTCCCTGCAGTCGAAGGAAATGGGACATAACAAGTCTCGAAATCCCGGAGGAATCGGGATCGTCCATCTGGAAGGACGCGTGGCAGCGATCAGCATCATCAGGAAAAGTCCCGACAAGGAAGCCATCCATCGGTGTTTGGTTCATCGGGATATTGGAGATCCCGGTGACAAGTTGTTTGTACACTTTGGAATCGCGAAACGCGATGCCCCGATGAGTGGGAGCAAGCTGTCAGCACAACAGAGGAGGAGAACAGTGCCATTGTGAGGGGCCAGCTGTCAGCAAACTAGAGAGTTGGGATTCGAGGAATCGGGAATCTCGTGAGAAAATGCTATTTGATATTTGAAACCCTGTAGTCCCGACGAGAGACAAGACTGTGGCAACGGGGACAGGGTTGTATGGGCCAGGGGCCTAGCCAGGAGGGCTAGTGCGTAACGAGCGCGTCAGGAATCAGAGGATCGTGGATCCAAAGGGCAAGTGCATTTTGGCATAGCAAAGCCCGAAATCCTGATAGGAGCCTATGACTATGGTCATATGAAGGCAGGTCATGTGGACCAGCAGCACAGCTAGGAGGGGCCGAGGAAAAGGGGTGCATCGGAAATTTTTCCCATCGGTGATCGGGGATTCGAGAGGACAGTGACTCTCGACATTAAGAGGGACGAAACCCCGATAACCTGAAATTAAGATCAGGGGAAGAACAAGGTCATATGCAGAAGGCCATGTAGGTGGATGAAGGACCTGTGGATCGGGTATTTTCACAGGGATTCTGAGAGAGTCGAAGGAGCCGCTTCAGCTCAGCTGTGAAAGGGGATTTTTGATCGATCCTGAGAGCGGGTGAGTGGAGGTGACTAACTCGCCTGCGTTAAGTGGTATCAGAGACAGAACTCTATTTGTACACTTCAAGCAGAGAGGAGAAGGCAGGTGAAAGAACACAGAGCATTGGGGGACTCTGTAAGGATTGTTTGCAGGTAGGCAATAATCGAGAAGGCGGTTAGAGAGACTGTAGGAAGATGAAGCTAGTAGAACTCTTGGTGCGGAGTAACAACAACAAATTTGCTAGGAGGGAAAACAGAGACAGTAAGATGGCTATTGAAGGTCGTAGGTATGCTGGAAGAAGAACCTCGGAGCTATGGAGCCAAGAGGACATGGATGAAGAGCTCGCATATATAAAGAGAGAAATAGTGAGGCTCGAATTGAAGCTGCAGCAGGATAAGAAGATGGTTCAGGTATGTGAACCAGATACTGGGGAAAGTCTCAACGATTTTAAATTGAAATGAGATCAGCTGAAGATCTCAAGCACTGCCAGGAGGGCAGTAGAAGGTTTCCAAATTGCCAGGAGGACAATGAATTGAGATCATTGCGGGATCTCACGGACTGTCAGGAAGACAGCGAGGGAATTTCACATTTCCCACTGGGCAATGATAAGAGGTCGTTGCGGGATCTCGAAGACTTCCAGGAGGGCAACGGAAGCATCTCAGATTTCCAGGTGGGCAGAGATGAGAATGTGGGACTAGCTGAAAGTCTCATGGACTTGGAGGTTAGTTCGATTCAGCAAGGAGTACTGATGAAGATGGGATCAGTTGATCTCATAGTCTGCCAGGAAGGCAACAGAGACATCCCATATTGCCAGGTGGGCAGGGATGAGCAGGTGAATTTGGATCAGCGTGAGGAGATGACCAAGTAGATGAGACTGTCTAAGGGTCTCATAAATTTAGAAATAGAGTTGGATCAGCATGTGCAGCTGACAGAGGAGGAGGAGCTGAGAGATATTCTGATGATTGGGGGAATTGGAGTATTCCTACCATGTGCCCAGGAGGAGGCAGAAATTTGTGTTGTAGATGGTGCAACAGCAGAACAGTCATAGCTGACGATGACTATCAGGAAAGAAGAAGAATTGGAGTAGACTTTGGAAACTGCCCAAGCAGAAGAAGAAGAGGAGCATTCTGAGGAATGTCTCAACATATTCAGCCAAGAAGCTGAAGAAGCTGTAGCACTGAAGCTGACAGCAGAAGAAGGAAAGGAGAATGAGCATTCTGAGGAATGGCTCAATGACTTCAGCCAAGAAGCTGAGGAAGATGTAGCGTTGAAGCTGACAGCCGAAGGAGAAGACGAAGAAGATGATGAGCATTCTAAGGAATGGCTCAATATTTTCAGCCAGGAAGCTGAAAAGACTGCAACAGTGGAGGTTGCAAAAGCAGAGGAAGAAGGGGCAGACAACATTTGCTTTGCTGATCTGTATGAACAGATTGAAGCCCTAGAGAGAAGGGTGAAAGTGCAGGGCGTGCACATCCAACAGGTGAAGTTGGAAACTGATGAAGGAGGCATGGGAGATCATGGTGATCTGCCCATGTGCCGAAAATTTTTGCAACTGAGGAGACTGCAGAAACAGAACCAACCATTGGAGCAGCTGAATGCAGTGATCGAGGAGATCAGAAGGCTGATGTTGGGATTAGTAGAGACTGCCAACAGGGAGCATCTGAGCAGAAGAGAAGAAGCAACAACAGCAGGATGGAGCAGATGGGAAGCTCCAGATGTTTGTTTGGGATCCAGGAGGATTTCCAACAGCTGATATGGGAAGCTCATGAGCAGGAGCTCATGATTTTGTAGCTGAGGAGTTTGATGCAGGAGCATCTCTCCACGTCAGCCATCCAGCCACGTTGAGCGCGTGTGTTCAAGCTGAAGAGAGGCACAACCTCATTTGAAGTTTGAATTTAATGTAATTAAATGTCTAGGCGGGTGAGCCATAGAGTCGTGCCTTTGTGCAGGTGTAGATAAGATCGACCATTAATGTTTGTATGATTGAGATCTAGATCCAGATGCTGGACTAGACAACCATTTATTGTAATTGAATAGAGTAGGTAGACCTGGAGGGAAGTGCTCGATGAGCCCTCAGGTAAAAAGAGATTTGTCAGATCTCATTTTGAGTAAGTGGAGTTAGATGAAGTTGAGTGTGAGAAGAGCCAGAGAGAGCTCGAGAACACCTTTGTAAAATTCAGGCATTTGCCAATTTTAATTTAATACAGAAGTAGTTTTTCCTGCACATGTTCTGTGTTATATGGATGTCTGTGAGTGTTCTTTCGTGTTGTGAATGTATGCTGTTATCATGCATTTTGCAGGAATTTTTGATTTCCAGGGTTGAAGGTATTTGAGGCTTCACACCAGGAGGGTGTGATATAACACTGCGGGTTCCGAGAGCCATGCATAGAGGTTGCACTTCTGAACTCTGTAGAGTCAGACAAAGACATGTTGAGGCACGGAAGCTGGAATCATCAATTCGGAAGAAGAAGACTTTTGAGGTTGTTGAACACCTCAGAGGCTAGGCTGCGTATGAGAGACACAGTTGCAAACAGAATTCTACTGTGAATTATGTAGAACTCTGCCAAGTGGGCATTGAGCGTATGCGCTGCGGTGCATTGGAAGAAGAACTTTGCTGAGAGTTGAAGAAGGAAGCAGAATCACTGAATATTCTGAGAGCTCTGCCAGGTGGACATTGAGTAGGTTTATAAGCACACAAGAGAAGATAGAACCGTTGAGCGTTCTGTGGGGAAGGAGAAGAAACTCTACCAGGAGGGCATCGAGTCAGTGTGCAAGCAGGCACAGGAGAAAAAAAAGAGAGAACTCTTTGAGTTCTGGAGCTGGAGGAAGTATCCACTGAAGGATCTTCACTGGGTTGCTGAACACCCAGAAAGACTCAGCAAGAGGTTGTTGGAGCAAAAGGAGTCAGGAAGGCAATTGTTCCCCATCTGTGGGAGAAGAAAGACAAAATCCCTTAGGGGTCTGAGTGGTTGTAGAAGCTCGGAAGAGAAATCACCAGCGTGTGCATGAGAATACTCTACAAGGAGTGTAGAAGATGAAGAATCCTCCAAGGATTCAAAGACACAAGCTCAGGAGGGACAACGTTTTTATACGCGTGCAGCGAAGCTCAGAGTTGGAGGAGTTAGCAGAGGAGAAAAGAAGCAAAGGTCGAGGCCTTTGAGGAATTTGAAGTTTTCTCCCAAGGCTGGGAAGAAAGCGTAGAAGCTCAGAAGGGGCAACAACAGCCGTCGGATCAACAGGAGAACGGGAGATCTGGACCGTTGGTTTATACGTCCAGGAGGAGGTCAGGAGGAGCCTACAGAAGGAGGAGACCGTCAGCCATTGGATCTCACTTGGATACCCGTCAGGCGTTGGATCGGGTGAAGGCGCGCAGAGTTTAACCTCTGGAGGTGCGCATAAGAAGAACGGAACTGGACCGTTAGATCTTGATCCAGATACCCAACAACCGTTAGATCTGTCGTGAGTTACACAGTGGTTAAACCATCGGGATTTCATCCATCGTGATATCGGGAGTCACGAGGACAAGAAAGTCGAGACCTTCCAAGTCTCGAAACGCCGGGAAGATCAGAGCTATCCGTTTGCAGATACACATGGCGGAGATCGAGGCATCGGAAGTCGGGAAGTCGGCATTCCCGTGAACATAAGATCGGGAATTTCCATGGGGAATTACCCGGAACACATATGAGCAGTCCGTTTGGGGAGACAGGTGTCATAAATCCATTGAAGGATCGGGATATTGGCTATCGGGAAATCGGAGTCCCTGCGGTCGAAGGAAACGGGACATCACAAGTCTCGAAATCCTGGAGGAATCGAGGCCGTCCATTTGGAAGGATGCGTGGCAGCGATCAGCGTCATCGGTAAAAGTCCCGACAAGGAAGCCATCCATCGGTGTTTGGTTCATCAGGATATCGGAGATCCCGGTGACAAGTTGTTTGTACACTTTGGAATCATGAAACGCGATGCCCCGATGAGTGGGAGCTAGTTGTCAGCACAACAGAGGAGGAGGACAGTGCAATCGTGAGGGGCCAGCTGTCAGCAAACGAGAGAGTTGGGATTCGAGGAATCGGGAATCCCGTGAGCAAATGCTCTTTGATATTTGAAACCCTGTAGCCCCGACGGGAGACAAGACTGCGGTCACAGGGACAGGGTTGTATGGGCCAAGGGCCTAGCTAGGAGGGCTAGTGCGTAACGAGCGCGTCGAGAATCGGAGGATCGTGGATCCAAAGGGCAAGTGCATTTTGGCATAGCAAAGCCCAAAATCCCGATAGGAGCCTATGACTGTGGTCATATGAAGGCAGGTCATGTGGACCAGCAACACAGCTAGGAGGGGCTAAGGAAAAGGGGCGCATCAGAAATTTGTCCCATTGGTGATTGGGGATTCGAGAGGACAGTGACTCTCGACATCAAGAGGGATGAAACCCTGATAACCTGAAATTAAGATCAGGGGAAGAACGCGGTCATATGCAGAAGGCCGTGTAGGTGGATGAAGGACCTGTGGATTGGGTATTTTCACAGGGATTCTGAGAGAGTCCAAGGAGCTGCTTCGGCTCAGCTGTGAAAGGGGATTTTTTATCGATCCTGAGAGCGGGTGAGTGGAGGTCACTAACTCGCCTGCATCAACTTATATGACTTATATGACAAATTAATTTATAATTGTTTATTATTTCACACAATTTAATCAATTTTTTTCTTTCTTTACTTTGTTTTATAAAAAAAATGTCGTTTTATAGTTTGTTATGTTGTTTTTCATTTTTCATTATAATAATAAATTTTAAATTAAATTAATATTATTTAAAAAAAAAAAATCATAGTGTAGTTTAAATGTTTTACATATTGTTTTTTTTGGGATATTTTCTATTTAATTTTGTTCAAAATTTAGTAAGAAATTGTTGGATCTCCATATTTGAATAACTAAGTTTATATAATTTGAGTGTCGCTGAATTCATTTATACATTCATAAATGCAATTTAAACAAATAAGAAATTCAACTATATAGTATCAAAATTGCAACTAAAGTTACATGGTTGGTATTGTTGCTAGTCAATGTCTTCCATATATGGCAAAACAATATAAAGGTGACTCATTTAGATTGAATGGAAGAAACAAGAAGTAGAGCAATTGAAATTTGATACTTTGAAAGTTAAAGCAGAACATTAAAACGGTGTGCTAACAACCCTTTTTTTCAGTGTGCTAACGGTCCGTGACAACCCTTCTTTTCTTTTTTTCCAAGGTCCGTGACAATATTTCCGCCAAAATAAAATTATTTAAATATGAAACTAAAAGGTATAAGTATAATAAACTAAATATTGCAAAATGTTTCAAAGTTTAGAATAAAACTATAATAAAGTAACTCTCTTCCATGTATGACCAAAGACTATTACATTGAATGTGAATGAGAAGTCGTACAGCAATTGAAGTTTGATAAGAAGGCTACCCAAATTTTCTTTCCCGGGAAATGCAATGCAAGTTCCCGGGAAGCGTCCAAGTCAATGGAGAGAACCAAGTGTTACTTATATGGATATTGATCCTTCACGAGAACTCCGAGAGAAATTGAAATAATTCCATTCCTTTCCTTCCTTGGGTTGATACGAAGGTATATTCCAGGATCCCAAGAAAGAAGAGGCTCACAAAATTTCTGCTGTTAAATCCTTTGATACGAAGGTATATTGCGATCTTGTCTTGGTGTTTTATTATTGCGAGAATGCTGAAATTGAGGATTCCAGGCTGCCATATGATGCTGATTGGAATGCTCTTTCTTCTGGCAGCTGCCCGGATTACTGTTTTCGCCGCAAAGGGGAGCCGCGTCCCGTCCTGCTGCGAGGAAGGAACATGTCCCTATGTCTGTGGGTCCTCTACAGTAGAGGAAGAGGAGGGCGTGGATCCAGTTAATGATGAGAAGGAAGAAAGAGTAGCTCCTAGAGCCCACAGTCCTCCACCCCCGTCATGATTGATTATGGATGTATTGGTTAGGGTGGAAGGTTCCCAGGCCCTTATGGATAGTACTAGATAGATTAGATTGTTCTCCTTAAGTTCCTATGATATCTTATTGGCGTTGGCTAAACATTCTATTTTTTGATATTTTTGAGGTTTAAATTGTATTTCTAAATAAATTTAATCTGTTGAAAAATCCATGAAGGATTATTGTGACAGAAAAATTATTGTGACAATGTCTGTGGATTCTCTCGAGTAGAGGAAGAGGAGGGCGTGTATCCAGTTAATGGTGAGAAGGAAGAAAGAGTGGCTCCTACAGCCCACAGGCCCTGATCTCGGACATATTTGATTATGGATATATTGGTTAGGGTGGAAGGTTCCTCGGGCCCTCGTGATCGTGGATAATACTCGATAGATTTTCTATGATATCTTATTTTGTTTTGTAAAGCAACTCTCCATCCCCTTTTGTTTCGGTTCGACAGCGGTTATGCCCTCTCGGATTCTCATTTACTAATATCATATTTTGTATGAACACCTTTTATTGTCAACTATTTATTATCTATTCAGCATTTATTGTATTTGCATTGGAAATGAATTTTCCATTTGTTTTGGATGGAGGACCGTTGATTTCATGACATGTGGTTCTTGGAAGTTGACGCTGAGTCTATGGAGCTAAGCTCCCCTTGTTTACTGGTGATTCTTATTTTCTTTTTTCTTAATTCAAAGTATATGAGATTTATTGGATACAGCAGTTTTTTTTATGAGTTCAAGTAAAACATTATTATTTTATTAATAATGCTGTAGGAGTTAAAGATTAGTATTGTGGTAAATATTTTGAAATTGTAATATAATTTGGGTATATGTAAAACTCTTTTCATCTTCAACCCTCTTAGTATCATAAAGATGACATATCATTTAGCTCATATTAATATTTAGTAGAGGCAAAATGTGTTGTTTAAGTGACATAAATCTACATGAAATCACAATTTTCAGTTGTTTAAATTGCATTTTTTAATACAAAAATGGATTCAGTGTGCTGAAAAACCGTGGAGCACTCAAATTATACAGAATTAACCACTCAAATCTGCATATCCAACAATTTTTCACCTAATTTCAGGAAAAATTAAACAAAAAATATCCCCGAAAAATGACCAAAATGTAGAACAATTAGACTATAGTGAGGCGACATTGTCTAACTCTTCTACATTCATTTTCACCTTTTTGGCTACGTTGTCTAACTGTTCTACATTTTCGCCTTTTTTCCCGTAATCTGACGACATAAATCTACATGAAATCACAATTACCCTAAAGCACTAGGATTATATATAATTAACCACTCAAATATGTTGATCCAACAATTTCTCACCTACTTTCAAACAAAATTAAATAGAAAAATCCAAAAATAACAAAACTTAAAGCGACAAAATAGATATCGTCAAATAATCTCTTATTTTTAAATTTACATATGTGATATATATATGCCCTTTTTCACCCATACCATTATGTTGTAATAAAAAATCCAAAATGTTTGAACATCACTCATATTTTGTTTGAATTTTAATGTTTTATTATAATTAGTCATTGTATTTTGCGCGTTGTATGTTTTTTCATTGATTTACTCTTTTTTTAGGACAAGGAATGTGAAAATATGCTTTGTGCAATAATAATAGAGTTAAAATATATGATACAATAATAGAGTTAAAATATATGATACGAACTAAAAATGTTGGCGTATTTAGTAGAGTTCCCCTCTGTATCTAAACACAGGCTCCCTCGGCTTCTTGGTGCAAGTTTGACAACAACCCGTGACCTTCCCCCTTCTCTCTGTGCGAAAACTCAAAGTGTCGGTGTTAGCTCCCTTTTGGATAAGCCCTCACTTGATATGAATTGGGGCTATGACCATGTGATTGTGGGCGCGGTCATAAGCGGTTTGGAGTTAAACCACTTTTGGGCCCGCAATGCTCCTACGAGCTCCACACGTCCCCTTGGTGAAACCACGATCCAAATTGCGGCCCGCCTTCGATACCTTAACCTCCTCACAACTTCTATCCTCACAATGACACGGGATCGCCGATCTAACGATCTTTATGATAACGTCCAAATCAACGTTCTTATCTACAGACTAGATCAACTCCCCTTGAATCAACGACCAAGGTCCTCTTCGCAATTACGGACTCTGGGAGTTTGAAATCTCAAACTCAGCTCTCTTTCGTACTCCAACCTTCCAGAATTAGCAATCTATGAACACATGTCCCGTAAATCAACGACCCTACCTTCACCTGGGTGTTTGACCTTTCAAGCTAGATCAACAGTCGAATGGCCCCTTCTCAATTGACGACCGAGATTTCCTCCAGGGCTCCAGACTTATGAGATTTCAAATCTCAAACCTATTTCTTTCGATGCCTTTTTATCCATAGTCTAAGATCTCCTGACATGTGTCCTCTTGATTCAATGATTGAGGATTACTTCAGGGATTTACTCGGAGTTAACAGATTTGCGCCACGTCTTCCTAAATCCAACAGTATAGATCTTATTTTGGGACTTTGGGTCTTTGCGCTCCGGCGATTTCAATTATCAAACTGAAACTTCACTTCATCTTTTCTCCGGAGTACGAGATCTGTTGACAAGTGTCTCCTCCCAGATCAACGAATCAAGGCTCTTTGGGTGTTCACACTCCACGTGTTTCAAGTTTCAACTTCCACCTTCCTCCAGATCTTCTGAGCTGCTGACACGTAACCTCCTAGCTTCAATGGTCCTGATATGCTCTGGTTCTCCAGCTCTCCACGCTCTAGGAGTTTCAAGTCTCAAACTTGACTCCTTGTGTGCCCGTGATATATGACGGCTCACGCTTGATCAATCGGACGACTGAGACTCCAGTTCGGCATTCCGACACTCTGGACTTCGGGAATCTTAAGTTTCAAGCCACTCTCCCTCCTGAGCTTACAACAACCAACGACTGTAATTCCTCCTGGCGATACAATTCTTAGTATTCACCTCGAGTGATTTGACGGATCAGATCTATCTCACTGATCAGATGGTCGAGATTCTATTCCGGGTCTCCAAACTTCGGAAATATCAAGTTTCAACCCCGATAGATTCTCTCCTCGGTACGCGAAGTACTAAGGTTCGAGCACTTTCTTCTGATCCAACGACTGTCGATCTTCTTCCCTATGATCCAACAATCACGGTCGTTCTTCCTCCTGAGCTTCTGATATCTCTCTGCCTTGGAAGATTTATCCGCTTTAAAAGGTTCCAAACCTTTGTTCTCCCGAAGAACCCGCCTCTGGGATCTCGTCAACACTCATGAAAAGTGTTATCTCTTCTGATCTTATATCCTTAAAAGGATTTCGATCTCCCATGCACACCTTGCATTCTCGAGATTTCAAATAACTCAGTTCGAAGGATTTTCTTGAAAAGAAAATGCTTCTCGCCCACCTGACATTCTTTTGCACTCGTTCTTCAAAGCTTGTTGGCTTCTTGACGTTGTGCACACCTTGCACCTAGTCTGAGTTTCTATGATTCTCTCTGAACTTCTCTGAGTAAATCCGAGACTCAGTCAATGCACTCCTTATGTTCGAGATACACACCTTGCATACAAGTATCAGAAGAGAAATGATTGAAACTCAACCAACTTCGTCACGAACTCATACAGTTAATCTCTCGAACACTCATACATGAAACAAACTATAATAAATCATACACACAGAATAATATTCATTCAATCACACATGAAATGAACACGGTCCAAGGATTTGGGACAATTTATGTCTGTTCTATGTTAATGTTTAGCCATTATTATAGTTCTTTGCAATTCAATAGATAATAGTAACATAAGAACAAGATCACTGAGAAATACACATCCACAAGAGACACAACATTTATCCTAGGAAACCCTCTAGGGGAAGAAAACCCAGCAAAACTTCCTTAATATAAAT
>SNQJ01S0280352.1:0-11234 GCA_010110895.2 Picea sitchensis | reverse complement strand
GGGACATATTGCTAAGAATTATCCTGCCAAAAGGGAAAAATACAAGAAGAGAAATAACAAAAGACATCATGCCCATGCAGTTGAAGATGATGAGCCACCCACAACGTTGACTAAAGAAGAGATTGAAGACTATGTCTTATTTTTCGCCCTCTCAAGATCTGTGTCACATGGAGAGGATACTTGGCTCATAGATAGTGGTGCCTCTAAGAACATGACAAGTCAGAGAGACATTCTCTCTAGCCTTACAAAAAAGAACTTTCCCCAGAAAGTTACACTCAAAGATGATTACCGGTACCCTATCAAAGGAGTGGGAGAATCCACCTACAAAATTGATTTAGGGACCTCAATGAAAATCAATGATGTAATATATGTACCAGGTTTGACAAAGAATTTACTTTCTATCTCAAATTTAGATAAGAAAGGTTTCAGGGTTTCATTCATAGATGGTGAAGTTCTTATGTGGCCTAAAGGAAAAACCATAGAAGATGGAATTGTCATTGGAACAAAAGAAGGTGGCATGGATAAGTTAAAAGGTCACTCGGATGCAACCTTGACTCACTCCACTGAGAGTCCTTGTGAACTTTGGGATAGAAGACTAGCTCACATCAACTACAAATCCTTACCATATTTAATCAAGGTAGTTACAGGTCTACTAGAATTCAAGGTTGATCATGAAGGTGTGTGCAATGGATGTGCACAAGGAAAGAACATAAATAATCCTTTCCCAAAGAGCGACAATAAAGTAGAAGGAATTTTGGAGCTCATCCACTCAAATGTATGTGGTCCTATGCCATCAACCTCTCTTAGTGGGCATTTATACTATGTGTCATTTATTGATGATTATTCTCGCAAGACTTGGGTTTATTTCTTGAAATCAAAAGATGAAGTATTTGGAAAATTCAAGGAATTCAAAGCCTTGATAGAAAATCTCTCTGAAAGAAAAATCAAGATACCTAGGTCAGATAATGGAGAAGAATATACCTCAAAATAATTTGTAAGATTTTGCAGAGATGTCGGGATTAAGAGGGATCTCACCACTCCCTATAATCCTCAACAAAATGGTGTAGCAGAAAGAAAGAATAGAACAATAATGGAAGCAGTGAAGACTATGATCCACGATCAAGATCTTCCAATGCACTTATGGGTTGAAGCAACAAGAACAACAATTTATGTCCAAAACATATTATCCCATAATGCACTTGGATTCAAAACCCCCAAAGAAATTCTCTCCAGAAAGAAGTCGAAAGTAAGCCATCTCAATATATTTGGCTATCGAGTGTTTGTACACATTCTGAAAGAAAGGAGAACTAAGTTGGACCCTTCATGAAACAAGGGAATATTTGTTGGATACTGTGAGGTCTCTAAGGCCTTCAGAATATACATACCAGGTTACCATCATATTGAGATCAACAGAGATGTAACCTTTGATGAATATGCAACACTCAAGAAATCAAGAAGATTCCATCTTGAAGAAGTATATGAAGAAGAACCTGTAGCTCCCAGAGTTGCAGAAATAGTGATGGAAGTTACATATACTCTTGATGATGAGATTCCATAAGATCATGATATGAAAGAATCTCAAGAACCTCCCTAAATAACAATCTATCACAAGAGAAATCCAACTTGGGCAAGGGAACTTATTCAAGATGGAGAGAAGTATGGTGCCCCAGAAGGAACCATAAGACAAAGAAAGACACCTAAGCCATTCTCCAGTTATATGGCCTTGATGTGTGATCTCATAAAAAAGGAACCTACTTTCTTTGAAGAATCCATTCAGAAGAAAGAATGGGTGGATGCCATGACACAAGAATACCAATCCATTATAAAGAATGATGTATGGGAAATAGTTCCCAGACCGAAGAACAAATATGTGGTATCTTGCAAATGGATATACAAGATAAAAATGTTGCAGACGAAAGTATTGAAAAACAGAAAGCAAGGTTTGTAGCTCGTGGATTTTCTCAAAAGGAAGGCATTGATTATGAAGATATGTTTTCTCTTGTATCCAGATACACATCTATCAGAACAATCATAGCTCTTGCAGCCAAGATGAAGTGGAAGTTACACCAGATGGATGTGAAAACAACCTTCTTAAATGGTGTTATTGAAGAAGAAGTGTATATAGAACAACCACAAGGGTTTAAAGTTGAATATAGAAAGACCCATGTATGCAGGTTGAAGAAGGATCTGTAAGGGTTGAAGAAAGCTCCTAGAGCTTGGTATAGCATAATTGACAGTTTCCCGACGAGCTTGGACTTTACCAAGAGTAAAGATGATTCTAACCTTTACTTCAAGGTTATGAATGATGATCTAGTTATACTGTTGTTGTATGTGTATGCCTTATTCTTAATAGGAGAAGAAAAACTCATCATTGATTGTAAGAAGAAGCTCATTGCAGAATTTGAGATGAAAGACCTAGGCCTGATGCATTATTTCTTAGGTCTTGAAGTTTGGCAGAGCCCAAAGAAGATCTTCCTTAACCAAGGGAAGCATGCAGTTGAAATACTGAAGAGGTTTGATATATTGGAATGTAAATGCAGGAACACACCCATGGAAACAAAGTTGAATCTCCTGGTTGATACTTCGCTAGAATTGGTTGATGCTACTCTGTACAAAAAAATTATTGGTTCATTGATGTATCTGACGAATACCAGGCTCGATATATTCTTTGTTGTGAACACCTTGAGTCAGTATCTGGTAGAGCCCAGACATATTCACCTTGTAGCTGCAAAGCATGTGATGAAATACCTTAAGGGTACGTTGGAATTTGGTCTATGTTATACTAGATATCATGACTTCAGACTGATTGGTTATACTGATTCAGATTCGCTGGAAGTGTTTCTGATAGAAAGAGCACTTTAGGATGTTGTTTCAGTCTGGGGTAAGCCATGAATTCATTGTAGAGTAGGAATCAATCCAGTATTTCTATCAGCACGATAGAAGCAGAATACATTGTTGCATGTTCTGCCAGTTGTGAATCCATATGGCTTCAGAAGTTGTTGACAGGTCTATTCGATCTGGAGATGGAAGCCACCGTGATTCTATGTAATAACCAGAGTTGCATAAAGATGGTGGAGAACCCAGTGTTCCATGATAAGTCGAATCACATAGAAATCCGATATCACTACATTTGTGATACGGTGCAGAGGGGAGTTGTAAAACTCCAATATGTTGACACAGATGAACAGGTTGCAAATGTGTTGACCAAGCCTCTGTCTCGTGTAAAGTTTGAATACTTTCAATACAAGCTTGGTATAGTCCGAAAGGACCTCCCTCGAAAGGGGGAGTGATGCTGATGATACTATGGTATCCTGACCAACAACAGGTAGCTCAGTTAGGATTTTATATCCTAGGGGACTGATCATCCCTGGACAGATCCCGAAGGTCCGGTAAGGACGAGTTGTCAAAGTACCTGTGCATGTATATGACAACTTTGGTCAATAGTGGTAGCTCTGTTAGGATTTTATATCCTAGGGAATCTTTTGATTCTTGGGTAAATCCCGAAGGTCCGGTAAGGACAGTCTATCAGAGTACCACGTAGTAGCTCCATTAGGATTTTATATCCTAGGGAATCTTATGATTCCTGGGTAGATCCCTAAGGTTCAGTAAGGATGGTCTGTCAGAGTACCACAAAATTTTGTTGTTACACCTGCCTCATTCTGTTGCCCTATGATGATGATGTTGTTATCTCAGCTTCGTGCTGATGATGTTGTATCAGCCTCATGTTTTTAATGATGATGTTGTATCAGCCTCGTGTTGTTGATGATGTTGTATCAGCGTAGTGTTGTTGATGTTGTTGTTGTATCTTTTATGCTAATTGATGTTGATGCAAATGATGATGATGATGCTACTCCAGCTCCATGTTGTGAATGATGATGTTATTGATGATGAGAAAAACTTCTGATGATTTGTAGATATGCCAATCAATGTTCCATATGTTGATGATGTTGATGTCCTCTCTCTCTCCTGATGATGTTGTATTGAGTTATGTTTGTAGAATACCCTTCTTGTTAAGGGAGAGTATTGAAATATTGTAATTACGAAGAATATTCTAATTATAATTGAGTTATTATCATGTAGATCAAATCCCTTTTTGTGGATTGATCATGTCGGGACTTATGTATGACCAAATCCCCTTTTGTGGATTGGTCAAACCATACTTACATGGTGGTATTTGAGAAGTCGGCCCCTAGGGCTCATTAAAGTGGTTTTAACCACTATTGGAAGAAGTCAACCCTGCTTGGTGAAAAGACATAACCCTAGAGCCCCTCAGCTAGTATAAATAAGAGAGGATGGCACCTCATTCACTCACTCACTCATTCACTCAACAAGTGTGCATTTTTTGGAGGTAGTTTCAGTTGCAAGAAGAAGGAGAGAGAGGTGCATTGCTCAGTCTTGGATATTCTCTAGTGTTTTAGTCTTTAGTCTTGGCATTGTATTGACAATCTATTATTGAGGAATTTTTTGCTGGGTTTTCTCCCCCATGAAGGTTTCCCAGGATAAAATGTTGTGTACCTTGTGATTGTGTTTCTTTCAGTGATCCTGCTTATGTTGTTATGCTCTAGTAAATTGAAAATAACTTAATAACAACTCTAAATTTAACATATAACACTTAGCACAAATTGTGCAGAAGATATTTAAATTGTCAACCAACGAGCACATGCTTTCTTTATCAGCTTCCAATATTGCTTTATTATCATTAGCATATTAGCAACATAAAATTTAGCAAACTGACCATAAGAGTTTAAAGGATTTAGACTTCCTCCTTGTTGAGGAGTATCCTCTATCCTATATTTTGTGGACACTACTGAGGGAGACCCTGTGAGTGCCAATTAATAAACTCCAAGAACGGAAAATCACGGGTTTGCTCCGTTCTTGGATTTTCCATTAAGGCTATTTCTTCCATAATCTTTTCACTTTTCTCTTGGCCTACCTTTTACAGGTGTAGGAAATTGTCAATTTCATGTTCATTAAATTCTTCATAAAGATCTCTATTATCTCGATTTTCTTCAAACTCTTCATGACAATTTTCTTCAACATCTCATTTGACACTATGCTCACTACCCTCATCTTCTAAGTCCTATTCAACCTCTATTACTATGTTGTTGTCAAACCCGATCTTCATTCCATTGGTTCTAGTGGGTAATGGTGTTGTATGTTCGACTTCCACACTAACAACAAGTGATTTCCATTGTCTTATCAAAGCTCAAATTTCATATAATTTTTTCATCATACTTGAGTATGTTTCCTCCATTTTGAAATTTGTCACCATAATACTTTTCAACAAGACATATTCTAATATTAAATAGCCAAGGGGACCAAGTTTAGAGAGTGTTTATTATGAAATTGACAATGATGTATATACAAATACATAAAAAATTAAATAATTACGAATAATAGTTTATAATAGAGATGAACTTCAAATAAAATATAAATACTTTAAGGAGCATTTTCACCAAAATAAACATACTTTTTAATTACATAGACAACTTTACTTTGAAAAATGCACACCCTCACCCCACCAAATTAAACATACTTTTTAATTAAATAAACAACTTTACTTGCAAAAATGCACACCCTCACCCCTAAGGGGCCTTAACCTTTTGGAAGGGTGGTTTGTGTACATGTACATAAATGCACACCTAACACTTATATATATATACCTTCACCCTTTGAAAGAGTTGATAGAAGGAAATAAAGAAGTACACTTCTATACATATACACAAACACACACCCTGCAAAAAAAACACACTTTTAAGAGAAAAGGTGCACAGATGCATACCTTCTTAAAATAATAAAAATATACATTTGTACATTTACACTAATAACTTATAAGTTTTTTATAACTATATACTTTGAATATATCACAGTATATCCCAGACACTTTCTAAATTGTATTCTCACTATAATATTTAGCATAGATTAATGCAAAAGAGCATACTGACAAAATATTGAAGTAGTTTATCTATTAGACTTTTTTTTAACTTTTCCATACAAGAAATTCCGAATTCCCATGTGTTTTATGGTAACATCTCAAATCATATCCATTCAATAACAGAGGTAAAAGGATATCCATTCAATAGGTCAAAGGAGCAAGAGGGTATCCCTCTCGAGTGAAAGAATCCCCATATTCTTATGACATCTCTCAAACCACTCAACTATTTAGCCTTTATGTCTACAAGTGTATTCAGTTCGCTGCTAATATGGAATATTGCCAGAATTTAAATTACTCAGGGAGGTGTTTTGCTGGTCGAAACCGTGCTTTTATTCTCAGATTCCTTGCCTGCAAAATATTTGGATTCACTCAAAGCACAGAGAATTCTTTATGTTGGTTTCCCTATCTCTATAGGAATCTTCTCAACAACTGTCTTCATGCAATCCATAATTATACTTATGGATTGCATGATCACGCGAAGACTGGAAACGTACTCAAAACTGCTTTTAACCAAGGTGATTCTCACTGTCAAAAAGGAATACCAAAGTTTCAACTTTTTGTATGAAATTCTTAACAAGTGGCTCCCAATTCTTTAACCTCAAAGCTTGAGCTGATTGGAATATAAAGATTTTAAATTTGTCCTTTCGGTTTCCTTCCAAGAACACCAGGCAGGAAATTTTATTAGTGGGTTAACTCACAATTGCTTGTCATGAGCGGATATCATTTACAAATTGTATATGATCAATGTTCTGCCATTCACGGTAGGCTTTATTCCTTGTTTGTTCTCTCCAGCTTAGCTGTCTATACTGATCTACTCCAAAAACAAAGACATTATCTGGAGGGATGAGGACATCGTTGTGTGATCCCTATAAAGTTTTAAAAAGTACATTGTGTTGCCATTTTCCAGAATTAAGGATGGTGGACGTGATTTTCATAATTTAACCCTGAAATCTGATGGAGCCTTATTTTTTCTTGGAAACTTGAAAAAAACAAAAAACAAAAAGTGTTCATTTGGTCATAGGAAATTGGCATGCAAATCAACCATATGTTTTCCTTCACATTAATTATTTCGAAGTTTGCCCTGACCCTTACCATAGTAATTATATGTTTTACTATCACGATCCATGGACTCCAGGAGAGGTTATGAAATCTTGTGTCCTGACACCAAAGTACTCCAAGAGAGGTTATGAAATCTTATGTCCTTGCACCAAAATATTATTCTACATTGTGGCTAAAACAAAAAGCACCTATAGGATAGGATGGAGATAAGATCAAATAAGATGAATCTTGTTCATGGTGGTACTTGTTGTTAAGAATATAACCAAGAAAGTAAATAGCTAACAAGATCAAGAAGACAAAGAAGACAAAGGCACTAAGCCAATTCAATTAATATGTACATCAATAATATATATATAGTACACATTTCACAATTGTCCTCTAACGATATGACTACTAGGGTAAGATAACGAATTGAGATTAGAGTTTTCAACATCCCCCCTTAATCATAAGTTCGTTCTTCCCCGAAAAACCGCCACTTCTTGACAACTAGTAATGTGTCAAGCGAATATTCAGAGGCTTTAAGATGCTCTCTGAACTCTAAAAAAAACAGCAGAAGATGAAGGCTTCTACTAAATTGGTGGTTTAAGGATGACCACGAACTTTGAATAGAGAGCTGATACTGCTCTCAAAATCAAAAGCTAGCAGAATTATAAAGTCTTCTACTAAATGACATGGTTTCAAGTTGACCATAAACTAACCAAGCAAAGAGCAACTACAAATGTTGATGATCCTCTCTAAAAATGTAACAAGCAAAACCTCATGTCTTCTGGATAATTGGTGGTTTCAAACTGACCACAAACTATCAAGAGCTCAAAAACTATGAAAAGATGGTTTCAAGATTACCACAAACCAATAATCTGATTGTATGTTCAGGAACAAGGTTGCATACCAGGAACAAGGATACATACTTGTTTCCCATTTGATCATCTGTTCACATGCTCTAAAACAAACTTGGAACCTGTCTAAAAACTCTGTCAGGGACAAGTTGTTCAAATTCCCTTGACCATAATGTGTATGCTTTCCAAAGTGCATACAAGGATGAAGATTGAAACACTGATATTTCATATGTCCAACTTTATCATAATGTTGGCATTTCAATATTATTCATCAACTTCATTGACTTCACTAATTTGGTTGTGACTGAACAGAAACGGGTACATAATGATATTTCTTTTGCTGCAGATCTTCTTGCTGGAGTTGTGACTCAAGTTGTAAAAACTCAAGTGGATCTTTTGAATTTTGTAAACAATTTTTAATGCAAGAGAGAGTTGTCTTCTCAATTGTGACTGTGTTGTCATCAGAAGACAAAAGTAGAGTGTTCAGTAACTCTACCAAGCCATTAATTTGAACCATGAAAATAGAACGAAAATGAGGGCTTCTTGCAATTCCACCCTTTTACAATAATCCAACTCGACAATAGAAAATTTAATTTCAACATAAGGGTGTTGGCTTAAAAAAAAATGCACCCAATTACAATCATAATTCAACAGATTGTGATACTCACAAAAGGAACAACAGTAAGTATCACAAATTGCAAGTCATAATATTTTGAACAGACACAAGTCCATAATGCACGAGTTGAATTATTCTGCAAGTAGTAAATTTATGAACATACACAACCCCAGAATGCAAGAATTGAATTATTCTTTAAAATTTTGGATGGTGTGTATGTAAATCTATGAAATCTGTAGTCATCGACTTGATCTCTTACACTAAATAGTTCATTCTTTCATTATTGTTCAACAAAGCATATTTGATAGTTTGTGCCAAACTCTAATTTTCACTTTCTTTTAACTTTTGACTCACTTATTTTTATTTCTTTATCGATGTCAAAAATAGATTTTACTTCATCCTTAAAAATTAGAATAAATCTCACCTTCTTCTCTTTTAATTAAAATAATAAGCCTTTGCAGAATTTTAAAATTATAATAAAATTCTTCTTTTTAGAGACTCGTCACCTTTATGTCTCCATGCTATTCTTCTTATAGATTGTGGATCTTATCACTTCACAGAGGTGCAACCCATGAAAGTCAAAACATTCTCACAACCTCCTTTGAAATAATAAAGACTCTTTAAATAAGGCGTTGGCTAAACATTCTACTTTTTGGGTTTTTTGGTCGAAATCCAACGATGTAAATTTGGACAAAATTGTTATTTTCTATTGTTTAAATTGCATTTTTGAATGCAGAAATGGATTCAACGTGCTGAAAAACCCCCCTAGGACACTCAAATTATACAAACTTAGCCACTCAAATCTGTAGATCCAACCATTCATCACCAGATTTCGGGAAAAATCAAACGAAAAAAATTGTCGGAAAACAACCAAAAGGTAGAATGTTTAGACCACTACTTTAAATAATAAAGACTTTTTTTTATACGACATCTTTTAAAATTTAAAATAAAAAACTTCTTGCTCGGCTTCCTCACCCAATGTGTCGATCTTTTAAAAATCACATGAGTGCTCCTCTAAAATAATGCCCCTTCTCATGATACGTCTTGGTGGCTTCACCATGGTTTCTCACGTGCCCGGTTTCTTCATGCTATCTCTTATTCCAACAAAGATGTGCCTTATTAGTTTTAAAACTTATCATGTACTACATTCACCGTATGTGTTCCTTCAATCACTCAACCAATGTATGGGTACTTTCAATAATAATCCTCCTCTCGGCATCAAACACAAGCGATGGAAAGTATTCTTATTTCCCATCTAATGCTTTCCCAAAAATATAATATCTTTGCAAAAACTGTTTACATAAATCAAGAATTTCTTCTTTCTCTAATACCATTTCGTGACCAATCTCTTTGATTTCTTGAAACTTTCAATCATAATTAAAGTAATGAAATATCATACCTAGAATGTACACAAATATCTTCCTATCCTTGCATAACCTTCACTAGTTGCTCTTCCACGGAGATTTACACAGTGATTGGTCTCCTCTCAACTTCAAACTGGCAACTCTCTCTATAAGTCGACTTTCCTATTCCAGGGAATGACGAAATTTCCACTGCAAAAACTTCCACATGATCTCTTTCACAATCCCACAGGTACCAAGATAAGAAATGTGCCCTGATACCACTGTTAAGAATATAGCCAAGAAAGTAAATAACTAACAGGATTAAGAAGGCAAAGAAGACGGGTGGAAAAGGCACAAGCCAATTCAATTAATATGTACATCAATAATGTATATATAGTACACATTGCACAATTGTCCTCTAATGGTATAACCGTTAGGGTAAGATAACAAACTCATATTAGAGTTTTCAACACTTGTATGGTAGTTTTTCATAACAATTGCAACATTTGGCGCATAGTAGCAAAAACCAATGGATTTTAACTAATTTTGGGGATTTCCAGTCTAGTCTGGATCCCAAACAACATGAGAGCTTACTAAGATCTAGGGATGGAATGCAAGTAGGTACAAAGAAAAAGGTTCATGACCACATCCTCCTTTTCAATGTCAAAGTCATCTACAAACTTGCAATATTTTTTTCGAAAGAGTGATCTCATTGCAAGATGTTTGGTAATGGAATCAGAGCCATGGCCATCACCTGAAGAAGATAGAAAATAGGCTTTCATCACACTTGAGAGTTTTTTTTAACATTTCAACATATATTCAAAACAAGACATATACCCTTTCCTTTTGCAGTACTTGAGGTAAGAATCTTGAGATTCTAAGATTGAAACCTGGAAGGAGAATACGTGTTGAAATAATGTAACTGCAAAGTGTATTCTTATTATTATTTGATATATTATTCATTGGATCAATCCCCATTGTGGATTTATCATATCGGCTATTGTAAAAGGACCAAATCCCCTTTTGCGGATTGGTCATAATATAATTGTAATAAGTAAAAGAAGAAGTCGGCCCCATAATATATCAAAGAGGCCCCGGAATAAAATAAAGGTGGTTATAACCACCCAGATTAAGAAGTTGGCCCTGCCAGTGAAGAGACACTTTCCACGTGCCAGATTAGTATAAATAAGGAGGCTAGCGCCTCACTTAGACACACACCTCACTTGCTCATTGAGAGACAAGTTTCAGAACTGCAATTGGAGAAGAAAGAGAGAGAGAGAGGCGCATCTTTGAGAGAGGATATTTTGTATTAGCTTAAGTTATCTCTTGGCATTGTATTGGCTATCTATAATAAGGAAGTTTTGTTGGGTTTTCTTCCCCTAGAGGGTTTCCCAGGATAAATGTTGTCTCTTGTGATTGTGTATTTCTCAGTGATCTTGTCTTAT
>SNQJ01S0280350.1:0-11235 GCA_010110895.2 Picea sitchensis | reverse complement strand
CCCAAGCATGGTCAAGTGGGAAAATGTAAGATCCAAGCAGTTGTTAGAGATAAAAGGAATCAGATGCATATATTTAAAGGTTTTAATGATCAAAAGTGACACATACCATGATACCTGGACCAATTACCTCACGGAGCAAGAACTTTCACTGATACAGGACCAAGCCGATGGTGATGGATGTTGTTGTTGTTGACAAGACAAAGCTAATGGAAGATGAAAAGGATGGACCCTCCAGGGCCATGCTCAGGTCAATCCTGCTCTCGGTACTCCATGTCTAGGGCCTGTGGGCCTCGAGACATGATCTCCTAGTTATCCCTAAAAAGCGGGGATAACAGGGCTCACTAGCAAGAAGCCAGATATCAAATGATAAACAACATGAATGAATAGAATAGAGGCCCCTGTTTGTCTTTTATCCTCCCTTCTCACCTTGTCTCTCCAAAGTGACTTTACTTTATTTAATTATTAATTAATTAATTAAATCACTTTAATTAATTAATTAACCATTTTACCTCTGAAAAGTACCGTATCTCTCCTTGTAGCTTCCCTGGCCACTGAAAGTCACTTCTCATCATCCTATCCTGTAGTGTTGTTCCTCCCGATTCCAATGAGCTATTACACTAAGAGGTTCCTCCAAGTATTATGCCCAACATGACCTCTTTAGTGAATTTAATTAACCTATAGCCCAAAATAACTCAAAATCATGGAAATCGTTGGAATGCAATGGAACCAAAGCCAAGTTGTGTGGAATGGATCATAATGATGAAATAATATGAGCGATGCTAGTCAGACCCCAAAATACCCCTCAATAGTCCCTGTACTCGCTATAACCTTCATCTGGCTACTCCGGTCATCATAACACTCTATAATATAATGATGTCCCAAAGTGGGGGCATTACATATCATGAGTGAAAAACTCAAGGGTAATTAAAAATTACCTGAGGATAAAAAACACTCGATGAAAGGACTTCCCTAATGATAAATTCCTAGGCAACTACCCTACAATTGATCCATGCTGACCCATTACATTATTATCCCACGCAGGGGAGCGAAAATTCCAATTGCAAAAAGACGTGTCGGGGGAAAAAACTGCCTTGTAGAACCAGAAAGTCTTCAACTTTGTTGCACCATCAGGTACATAGCTTTCATGGCACATGGAGTTGACCACCTAGTCGAAATAGGTGGTCAACATCTAGCTCCACATGGGGACGTGTGTTCAATATTTTTGGAGAGCATACGAGATCTTCAGAATCTACAAAACAAAATGCTCACCAATATCCAACATAAACACATGTATAGAAGCTATAAAATGAATAAATCAAATGCTATAAACAATAATCATATAAAAGAAATTACTATATATAACAATTACATAAATGAAACTATGATACAATAAATAACATAAGTAACATAATTACATAATGAAACGAAATAATACAAAACTGAAAGAAAAGGAGAAAGGTTAGAAATACGTTACAAAGGGTGCCCCTTTGGACACCAAGTGGTCACGTTGAAAAATTACTTCATGGGGGAGTCCTCTCACTAGCATGCCTGACTTTATGTCATCCAACTCATTGAGATGAGTTGCTAGAAGACTAATACACTTTATCCTGTTTTCTGTTGTTCTCATGTGAATCCTCTTTTCTAACTTTGGGCCATTTTGGATGATCCTCAACACAATTCTGATGAAGTAGCATAGGTGCCAAGTGAAAAGATTTTGAACTCAGTTTTTCCTTGAAATGCTTGGCATACCTTTTCATAGGGATGACATATTTCATATTATCATTACCAACCTTATTATCATCCTTATGATCTTCTACCAAATTTGCATCACTTATTCTTCCTTTGACTTCCCCCATTCCTAAGACATAAGGAGGAAGTGGTCCAAAAATTCCATCCAATTCTTCTTGACATCTATCCAATTCTTCTGATAACTGGTGAGTTGATGCCTTATTTCCAACTGAAAAATCCAACTTTGTCTCTAATTCTAAAGGAGTCGTATTGTTATTCATTTAATCTGAATCTTCCTCAAGAAAAATCCCATCAAAAGAATCCATGGTGTCCCAAACACTACAAATCTTTGGGGATTCATCTTTAAGTTCCATCTTGGTAGATGCCATGGAATTAGATTCCACCTCATAATATCCCATCTCTAGTTCACGATACACAAGCTTATTTGTGGGATTCCTGGGATCTTCAACATGGTACTTTCTTTCAAGTTGTCATCGTTGACTCGTGTAATTGTTGGTATGTGTCCAGATCACTCTAGACCACCACTATGGCGCATTAGTTACTCATGTATCCTATATCTATTGTAAATTATTCACTCTTTGAGTGTGGAATACAGTTAATGAGAATTGTTCCATTCTTTCTTTCTTGCTTCTTCTTTCTCAATTTCTCTCTGCAAATGTGTGTGGTATTTTCTAGCTAGATCTATTATGTGCAGGTTCAACACATTTACACTTTTACCCCATGAAATGTCTCAAGTTGTTATGGCATGTTTTAACCACGAATTTCCCACCTACTAAATATTGTCAAAACTTCGCCAAGGCATGCATGATGGCAAGCATTTCTTTGTCATAGATGGGATAGAGTTTCTCCCTCTCCAAGATCTTTTTGCTCTCGTATGCAATCAGGTGCCTCTTCTGCATCAAAACTGTTCCTATCCCTTCACCCAATGCATCACACTCGAGCACAAAGGGCTGAGTGAAGTCAGGAAGTGCTAAAACTGAGCAAGTGCTCATCACTTCCTTTATGCAGTCAAATATCTTCTAAGCCTCTTCGGTCCATCTGAATGCTCCTTTCTTTGTGAGTTATGTGCGTGGTGTGGCCAACTGTGAAAACCCTTTCACAAACCGTCTGTAATAACTACAAATCCCAAAGAAGCCACACAGGTGTGTGATATTTTTGGGTGGTGGCCAATCCAATATAGACTGTATCTTCTCCCTGTGCACCTGTACTCCCTATGCACTAACCACATGTCCCAAGTATAGAATCTATGTCATGCATGTTATAGCGCAAATTGTAGGTTGGGAAAATCCCGACCCAACCACAAAGAATGTGCTACGACTTGGGATTCCTACACCCAATGTCACCTCGATGTAGGTCTCGCACTTCAAGGGTGACTAGGTCACTCTAGGGAGGCGATCTCGGTGATCCTAAGGGGAAATAGATGGAGATGTATAGACATGGAAGTGGAGGCCCTAGAGGTAAAGTCTAAGTGGAGTGAAATGTGTGGAATGAAGTCTTGGGAAGGTCCAAGGGTTGCTAAGTATGTTGAATAACCTGTAAATGGTGAAATATCTGCCCGAGACACAAGAAAAAATACTTTGCAATGACGTATGTGTTGATGAATGCAGCTATGTGAGACATTCTCCAGCTTACAAAGCTCTGAGATGTGGATCATTCCAGCTATGTGAGTCTTTCTCTCAGCTTCTAAACCTGAGAGAAAGCCCCTAAGAAGGGCACGTGGTTCCTGCCTGAGACAGAGCTAAGAACGTAGAGATGACCTCCTCCATTCAGAGAGTTGAGAAGAACTCCAGATGATTATCCAGTGGGAAAGGCAATCTGTTTAAATAGGCGTGCCTGTGGCTGAGCACAAGGTGAACGTGTGAAATCCCAAAGTGTTGGGTGCATCATCATGTGAACAGAAATGAAGATGATGTATTAGCCTCCTCTGAGCAGCAGAGTTGACGAGAAGACTCTAGATGATTCTCATGTGTGAAGCAGTGGGAATGAAGATCTGTAGAGTGGATGCGCCTGTGGACGAGCACAGGTGAACATGTGAAGATCTAGTTCTTCTGTGTAATGCAGTGAACCAGAGATATGACATCCTTATGGATGTGCCCCTAGTGGATGAGCACTAGTGGGTGTATCAGATCCTTTGCTATATATTGTTCAAGAGTCAGACCTACCTGTAACCCTAATTGTTATTTAAAGGGTACAGGTCGGCCCCACCTTAATGTGATTAATAATAAATGTAAAAGATAATTAATCTGGATAATATTAATTATCATAATAATAATAATAATTATATTGTGACTTATAGAGGTCGGCCCTATTTAGCCAATAGACACTTCTCTTGATAGGACAAGTCTAATATAAGTAAAGGGAGATTCCCCATTGTGGAATCATATCCTTCATGTGAGTTTGGAAATTTCAGCAAGTACATCTACTTGGGAAAAGGTGCGCACCTCTCTTGGGCACTAGTCTTCTAGGGTTTGAGCACCCTCTTGTGTGCTAGGTCTTTCTTGGTGGTGAAGGTCTTTCTCTTGAAGAATATAGCAAAGAATTTGGTTGGATTTTCTTCCCTTGTTAAGAAGGGTTTCCCAGGATACTTCTTGTGTTCTTGTGCATGGTGTTTCTTCTTGTGATCTTGGTTACTACAACATTATTGTCTATGGTTAAGCTAAATGATAAAATGGAATGAACTTCATTTGTAACCTAGCTTATTGAAAAATCAACATGGTATCAAAGGGTAGGTCTTGAAGAACCCATTGCACAAGCATCTACCAGTCTCCTCTCTTCTCTGCAGAACCGTACGACCCTCCTAGGGTTTCTAGAAAATCCGTACGACCTTCCTTTATGAGGTGTTTCATCCCTTAAACACTTGAACATTAGGGCTAATTTTGGCATAGGAGAGTACAGCCTCCTCCAGTGCATCTCCAAAGACTCTCAGAGTGACATTCAGAGCATTTTGAAATTTTGGACCTAGGGTTTTTAGGGTTTCGCCAATTTCTGCAGAAATTTCAGAATTAGGGTTTCTGCAAACTCATTGAAGCAGCTCTTCAGCTCACCAGTGTTCTCCTATCTTTCAAACGCTTATTGTTGGCAGTCATAAGTCCAATAAAACCTAAAAGTGCTAGCCTAGCCTAGTCATTAGGTTTTCTAGCCTAGTTGACAAAGGGTTGTGAAGAATCTAAAATTATGATGAACAAAAACTATGATGGAAGATACGCTTGATGAATCAAGCAACTTCAAAGTTCTTGAAAGACAAGACTTCATAGGAAGACTTATTGTGGGTAATACAAAAGGGTTTACCAGAGACAGTTATCAATGAACGGAAGGAAGATGACGTCAGGACATGGAAGCCAATCACCTACTCAAACCCTTACATTGAAGGGCCAGCTTCAAAATAACACAGATGAGAAAAGGTGACACCGTGACTATCTTCTTCATAAAGATCTCAGAGGATAGAGATCAGCCAAGAGCCATTGGAGAAATCATATCAGCATCCTCGGGTATGCACTTGTATATATTATTTGTATCATTATCATGAGGGAAATTGTAGGAGGAAGGAACCTTTGCTGAAGTCATGGATCCAGAGGGATATCAGTGCATTTAGAGGAACAACATACTCAAAGTAAAGACTCCAAGTTTGATTGTTGTAATTGTCATTCCTCTAACCTATATTTCTATAAGTTTGCTACATTACAAGTAGGTGTTGTAGCTRTGACAACATTCCTTAAATTGTTTTGATTCTAGAGATGTACTCATTATTCTCCTTTAGGAGATATTCTTGTGTTGGTTCCTTTTGTTTTCTTGTTCCAGATAGGTTAACAAGAAAAGGAAGATGTTTATCCTTTAAAGGGAGCCACTTGACTCAGGAGTGAAAACTATTTGAGAAAGAGGAAGAATAGAACCACCATTGAGGAAACCAATGCAATAATGCATGATCAGAATCCTTCTATGATTATATGGGCAGAAGCATGCATGACACAATATATTTTCAGAACAAGAGTCTTCACCAAACTTTGAAAAACACAACTCTCGAAGAAGCCTCCACCAGAGTGAAGCCTGAGATTGAACACTTCAAGATATATGGGTGCCCAGTTTATTTTCATCTACCCAAAGAGAAGAAGTCCAAGCTAGATCCCTTAGAAAGAAAGGATACGGTGAATCTTCAAAGACATTCCAGATCAACATCCCTAGTCAGACACAGATTGAGATAAGCAAAAACGTTGTCCTTGAAAAAGAGATAGTCTTTCAAAGACCCAGAGAATCTCAGATGGAGATTGACAGTGAGACAGTACCTTCTCCCCCTTCAGCAGTCCAGAGGGAGACAAACATTATTCCAGTTGATCCAGTTTCTCGAGTTGATATGTTCAAAGATATTGTAGTAGGGCATAAAAGGCCTACCTAGACTCACTCTGCAATAAGCAAAGAAACATACAAGCCTCTAAGGGCACATCCCGAGAAAGAGAAAGAGATTTTCAAGCTATCTTTCAGTCATGAGCCACTTCATTGATGTTGAGCCTCCTTGTCTTAGAGAAGCAACAAGAGAACAGGTTTGGCAAGATGCCATAACAAAAGAATACCAGCATATCTTAAAGAATGATGTATAAGATATTATTCAGGGACCAGAAGGAAAGTCTGTGGTAACTTCCAAGTGGATCTATAAGATCAAGCATGCAGCTGATGGAAGTGTCGAGAAATAGAAAACGAGATCTATAGCCAGAGGTTTCTCATAAACAGAGGGAGTTGTCTAAGATGAGACACTTGACCCATTGAACCGAATACACTTCCATCCGTACTACCATCCATGAGTTGGAAACTATATCAAATAGATAGATTCTTGATGAGTTTGGATTTTAGCAAGAGTGTTACTGATCCAAACCTATATCATTACAGTGTTGGTGACGAGAGCCTAATCCTGATGACTTATTCAGAAAGCGTTGTTGTTGGATACAAGTAATCCTTGACTTCTGAATTCGAGATGAAGAATCTGAGTATGATGCACTACTTCTTGGGACAAGAAGTATGACAAAGGACCGATAAGATTTTCCTAAGTCAAGGAAAATATACAGTGAAAATATTAAAGAAGTTCAGTATGACAGAATGCAAAATCGCCCGTGATGGATTTAAAGAAGAAGACTGAGGATGATTCAGACGAGACTGAGCCACAGCTGATTGGATCACTAATGTATCTGGTTAACCCCAGACTTGATTCATGCCATGCAGTGAATGTGCCTAGTCATTTCATGAGTCAATCGAGACAGACTCACTAGACAACAACAAAACATGTATTGAGATATATACGAGGCACAGTTGGATATGGCCTGAGATATGCCTCCAGCATGAACTTGAGTTTGCAGGCTATGTCGATTCAGATTGAGCAGAAAGTACAATGAATCGGAAAAGCACATTCGGTTGATGTTCTATCATGAATTTTTCCATGGTTTCCTAATGCAGCAGGAAACAAAACTCTGTAGCCTTGAGTACCACAGAGGCAGAGTATATAGCATTGAGTGTGTGAAGCAATGTGGCTTCACAAGCTTCTGACAGAGTTACTTGACCATGAGATGAATCCTATGATGATAACCAAGAACCGTGAGTAAAGCTCCTTGAGAACCCAGTGTTTCCTGATGGATCGAAATACGATGAGATGAAATATCATTATATCAGAGATATGATGCAGAGGAAAATCGTACACATGCAGTACCTTCCTATACATGAGCAGATTGCAGATATATTCACCAAATTAACTTCGTGAAGAATGGCCCCCTAGTTGAGAGGGAGTGTCGATAACTCCAGCCAAGACAAAATTCAAAATACATCCGTGTGAGACTTGGCATGATAAAGAATGCCTCCCTAGTTGAGAGGGAGCGTTGATGAATGCATCTATGTGAGACATTCTCCAGCTTACAAACCTGTGAGATGTGGATCATTGCAACTATGTGCGTCTTTCTCTCAACTTACAAACCTAAGAGAAAGCCCCTAAGAAGGGTATGTGGTTCCTTCCTGAGACAAAGCTAGGAACGTAGAGATGACCTCCTCCATTCAGAGAGTTGAGAAGAACTCCAGATGATTATCCAGTGGGAAAGGCGATCTGTTGAGTTAGACGTGCATGTGGTTGAGCACATGGTGAACATGTGAAATCCCAAAGTGCTGGGTGCATCGTCATGTGAACAGAAATGAAGATGATGTATTAGCCTCCTCTGAGCAGCAGAGTTGACGAGAAGAGCCCAGATGATTCTCCTGTGTGAGGCAGCGGGAATGAAGATTTGTAGAGTGGATGTGCCTGTGGACGAGCACAGGTGAACGTGTGAAGATATGGTTCTTCTATGTAATGCAGTGAACCAGAGATATGACATCCTTATGGATGTGCCCCTAGTGGATGAGCACTAGTGGGTGTATCAGATCCTTTGCTATATATTGTTCAAGAGTCAGACCTACCTGTAACCCTAATTGTTATGTAAAGGGTACAAGTCGGCCCCACCTTAATGTGATTAATAATAAATGTAAATGATAATTAATCTGGATAATATTAATTATAATCATAATAATAATAATAATAATAATTTTATTGTGACTTATAGAGGTCGGCCCTATTGAGCCAATAGACACTTTTGTTGATAGAACAAGTATAATATAAGTAAAGGGAGATTCCCCATTGTGGAATCATGTCCTTCATGTGAGTTTGGAAATTTCAGCAAGTACATCTACTCTGGAAAAGGTGTGCACCTCTCTTGGGCGCTATTCTTCTAGGGTTTGAGCACCCTCTTGTGTGCTAGGTCTTTCTTGGTGGTGAAGGTCTTTCTCTTGAAGAATAGCGCAAAGGATTTGGCTGGGTTTTCTTCCCTTGTTGAGAAGGGTTTCCCAGGATACTTCTTGTGTTCTTGTGCATGGTGTTTCTTCTTGTGATCTTGGTTGCTGCAACATTATTGTCTATGGTTAAGTTAAATGATAAAATGGAATGAACTTCATGCTTAACCTAGCTTATTGAAAAATCAATAGTATGTTAGTTGGATCAGCAAGTTAAGCTTGTTGTCCCTAATTTGCAGCAATAGATAACAGTATATATCAACAATAATATGGTACTATAAGCTGCTCAATAAATGCTAGAGATCAAGTAGAAGATACAAGAGAAAAACTAGTTAATGACTAGCTAAAATCAAGATGAAAAACCAATATTCTAGCATAAAAAGATAAGGTTGTTGTAAACACTTGTCTGCAGCAAATTATATCAGCCTTACGGCTGTAACATTCAATGTATTACAGCAAGAAAATCAGCCACTGAAAACCCCTCAAACTTTGCCAAAAAGTGCGCTAGACCAAGAGGAATAAGTGTGCAAACTTTGAGCAAATTTCAATGGTTGATAAGAGAGTTATTCAAGCAAATGAGTTAGGGTTTCTACAGCCCTAATGGCTGAAGATTAAATTTTATAACAGCAGCAAGAAGTGGCCCCTTGATGGGGGTGCCCGAGTGGCTGTGAGGTGCCCAAGGCACAAGGAATACAATCCACTTTGCAAGAAGTAAAAATGACCAAAATTCACGTTTCCCAATGCAATAATTTGTTTCTCCAATGCAAGACTAGTTCCTTTAGTTATGGGTTAATGGGGTCAAGAAGAAAGAGCTAGGGTTACTAAATCCTTGGGGGTATAAACCCTCTTACTTCCCAAGGAAAGTAACCTAGCTAGGGTTTGAAGATGAGGGATGTAAATCCCCTTACTTCCTCAACTAAATCCTTCCAAAACAATTTTAAAAGCTTGACAATTATGGTGGAAACTAGGATAGGGTGTATGCCCTTATACTCCCTATCTATCCTTGGCCAAAACAACCTTATCTTGAATTATAAATGATAATAACAAAGTAAAGAGACCATACCATTAAAGAGATAGTGTACCATCATCATCATCACACCATAACCAAAAAGCATCATTCCATAGCACAAGAGGCAAAATACTCTAAGTGTAGCGAAAATTTCAGACCAATACTTCTCACAAGAAGGAGAGTTATGTTCAAATGAGATCTTATGATCTCTTATTTATACAAAATGTCACTAAGGTGACTTGTCCATAAATTAAGGGGTAAACCACAAGACTTGGGGTCAACAACCCTAATCTTGCCCCCATTTAACAAAGTGATATTAAACAATTCATTTAAAGTTTCACTTTTGCACAAATAAAACCCTAATTTTACATGGACGTCTCCGCTTCAACATTCTCAACCACCCCATGTGTGGGTATGGCTTTAGATTCAAAACCACATACATTTCTGTAAGGCCGTGTGACCTTCAAGCCCACTTGTCACATCACTTTGAGTGACATCATGTTGGCACCAGCACCTGTATCTAACATGGAATTGTTGAGATTTTTGTTGTTCATTGTCAAAGTCATGAAGAAATGAGGGTTTTCACCATATTGGACCCTGAAGTGATCAACTTGCAACATAATAGGGGGGTCCATAGGCTCATCTGATCCCGAAAAGAAAGAGTCAAATCGTTCCTTGATGGATGGGATCTTGATTGCTTCCCTCAGGGGGACGTTCACATGCATCTTTGATAATGCCCCTTCGAAGTCAAAATTCAGGTCAACCTTGTCAGCCTTGGATGTCTTGGGGAGAAGCATTTCCAACGGTGGGGGTTTTGCTTGATCAACAGTTGGTTGTTTCAAATTCTTTCTTCTGTACACCTGAAATTCTTGTTTCTTTAACTTTTCTCGTGATTCTTGATCCAGGTTGTTTATTACCGCCATCCTTGCTGATCTGGATGCTTCTTTCACGGCTTCCTGATGTTCTGCATCTGTGATATTTATTTGAGGAAAATCCATGAAACAATCCATGTTGTTGACTTGTTGATGGCCACTATTGTAGGGGCACTCATGTTCCCAATGTGCTTCGCTGCATTCCAGGCACCAAGGATTTTCATCAACAACGTTTGCAGGAGCCAAAGTATTCGGAACTTCATGCTCATTCTTTGGTTTATAAAATTGGCCCCCTTTCTGGAATTGCCCTTTGTATGGGGCCCTGGGTGCCTGGGTCTGAGATCTTTTCAACTTGATGATCCTGCTCATCATTTCCTCTTGATTCTTTATGATACCATCCATAGAAGTTTGTAGTTTGGCGATATTGGTACATAAATCTGAAGTAGGCTCAGCATTGTGAACTATCTTCGGTTTAGTGTCTATTCTCCCCCTTGGGTTAGCGAAATGCTCAATCTTGGATGAAAGGAGGTTTCCCTCTATTTTAGTAGCGAGCTCTTGGGCTTCTTGAACGGACTGGGGGTTTTTGTCTCTAAGAAGATACCCAAGTTGGCCATTGAAAGATCTGGTGTAAATATGGACGAGGTAGTCATCTTTCGGATGATGGCTTGCAGGAATTCTTTGCAGTAAAGTCTCGAATCTGGTGTGGAACTCCCGAATAGACTCATTTTCATATTTGGCAAGGTTATTTAGTCGTGTGAGAAGCATATTAGGGTCTTCTTTGACACTCCATCTTTTGAGAAAGGCCTCTTCAAG
>SNQJ01S0280349.1:0-11235 GCA_010110895.2 Picea sitchensis | reverse complement strand
CATTTGGACCCTCAAAATGGCCCCGGAAGTTAAAACCTGCTAAAAATAGTAAATTGCCAAAATGGCCAGAAAACTGTTTTGAACCATTTGGGAATGGTGGGTGGCCACCGATATCCACCTGGATCAGGTAAACCCTTCCATAATCAATGTAACCTTGGGAAAGGCTCTATACCTATGCTAGGCGGATCGACTAGGGGCATCCCCTACCAAGGTCCTTGGAACACAATGTAGGGAGAAATCCCTGCACAAGCTATGTCATCCAATTTAGGGAGTCAGTTGATGACGCCTCAACATATGCAATTTCCTTTTGCTGGCCAAGGCCATGGTTTCTACCAAAACCCTGACCAACAATCCAATTTTTCTTGGCAACCCGGTGCTAGCCAAAATCTAGGGCCCTCTTTTCCTGTAAATAATTCACAACCAAAACTACCCTTTCTAGCTACCCTGCATTTTCCAAATTTGTCGAGATTAATGAATGAACCAATCTGTCACGATCCGCGTTGCCCCCCCATGCCGACCAAGTTGCCTTCAAATATTCCAAAATTTGATGGCAATCCTGGCAAAAATCCAGGTGATCATGTGACTACCTTTCACTTATGGTGCTCATCAAACTCATTAAAAGATGACTCTATTCAGTTGCACCTTTTTCAATGCACTCTTATAGGGGGTGTTGCGAAGTGGTATATTGAGCTCGACGACTTGAGGTACTCTTACTTTAATGATTTGGCGATGGTGTTTGGCACATGCCCATTTTGGGGGAAATGACATGACATGGAGGAAATACAGTTGGCAGGGAGGCATGCGAGGCGCACATGCAAGAGGATGGGAAAGAAAGATAACTGGCAGGAAAAGCAGTGGACAAAAGGAAAACACACATGCAGAGGATGAAAACATGCAAGGCCAACATGCAAGAATACCTAACTAGGTTAGGGTTTTGGTAAGAGAATGTAATAGTTGATGAGCCAAAAATACATATAAATAGATACCTAGGAGCTATAGGGGGGGTTCTGATTTTATGGAGTGTTACTCGTGTGAGAAGAAGTAACTAGTCTGTAACACTACTATAATCTGATCCAATCTTGTAAGATGTTGAGTTGTAGAGGGTCAGAAGGGTAGATATCGAGGGTTAGATCACAGGATGAGGAACCTGGTGTGATCTACTCCACCTCATCATAGATCTTGACCCAACTGAGGATGAGTTGTAAAGCGCACGGTATTTCTGGAACTGCCATAATAAAAGAGCTTGAGAGCCAGATTTTGTGGATGTATCCCAGGAGGGGGTGAACCATGGTAACACCTGTGTTATATGATTGAATGTTTTTGTCTCTTTTACTATCAATAATTAGATGTTAGAATGATGTATGAATGAATTAATGGATCTAATTACGCTACATGCATGAATGAGAATGACGATATATTACTATAATAAGTAGAAATAATTCATAGCTCACAACTCCTAGATTCCCATTTAGTCCTAGACTGCAAGCATTTGAGTGTTGCAGTCACCCATTAAGACTATCTCGGGTGAGAATGTGCAGTGCACATTGTGTGCTGCGTTGCCTTCTGGTTTACCAAGAGGGCCGATAGTTTTAGAGGCTTTGTTAGATCCCCAATAGACCTAAACCTAGGTCAAATCATGTTAAAGGCATAACTAAGATAAACAACCAACAAATGGTTCCGTTGCCGGTTGGAACAATATAGGATTGAGTGGATGAGATCTGTTAAAAGAATGCTTGATTTGTTGAAAAACTGTTAAAAGAATGTAAGATCAGGGACAAAAGTGTAAAAAAGAATGAAAATATAGAATGGAATGTTTATACCTTGGAGATCCACGAAAGATGAAATAGAGAGATTGTTGAAAACAAAGGAGATAGAGTTTGCACAACAATATAATAGAAACCCTAGAGTAACACCGCACAAATATCTTGAGAAATATGTGTTTACTAATCTACATGAAGTATTTTTCTGTGATTTTCCACACTTATTGCAGGAGTAGATATTGAGGTTTAAATACAACCACGTAACAAATCGGATCCGACAGTTAGAGTGCAACCCAGTTCAGATCGTGCAGTTACAATAGGTGAATAACAAATTCACCCGCGCAATATATTTTTGGTTCGACAGTATTGTAGCAAGCTTTATAACAAAATTTGCAGTAGGCATTGAAAATTCGTACAATGCAGCATGTTGAGTGCTCAAAACACCCTAAAAGTTTTGTGACCATTTCCTTTTGGGTACCACCTTGTTTTCTACCTTTGATTGTTCTCACCTTGGTTTAAAACTGATAATCCACTTATCTTATATGTTTCATGTCTTAAGTTTCTCTTGAACATACAAAAAAAAACCATCTTAAGAGACACAACGATTGCTCAACAAATCAACGACCCATAATTCTCCCGACTCACTTGAGAAGCTCGGCATCGACGAAATATTAAGGTGGAAAAAATCATTTGGGAAGTCAAATCATCCCAGTGCCGACCTTCTTTGGTGTCGGCCGATAAGAGTATCTCTTTATTACAAATACAACCTTGGAAAATATTTCATCGAAGGCCGATCCTTTCAGTTTCGACAGAAAAATGTAATCATAAGCGCCGCACAAAAGGAGGAGTCCCACCACCAGTTGCTGATGCCTGAGACGTTCCCCTGATCACCAACCCCAATATCATCGCTATCGAGAATTTTATCAAGAAGGTAGAAATATTGATAAACACTCTAAATAGTAGTCAATCCTTGATCTTTATGAAGGTGAGACGTAATGTGACGTTTAACCCCTAGTTGTGTCAAGTACTCCGCATTCAAAGATTTAGTTAATTCGTAGATCGTGCATTAGTTACTAGCTCGTGCATGAATAAAAAAGGAACCGTTAAACTCACCGATACAACGCATCTCCATCCATGCCCCCACCGTCAATCAGTTAAGTCTTAGCGACATAGATCCGATAGTAGTTTATTTTGAAATTTGCATTTATCACTCGTATAAACTAATTGATATGACTGGTAGTATCTCCCAGTTATATCCTTTCAAGTCATTTTGTATGATCCCATCCTACGTAGCAAGGAATTCAGAACAAGTAGGAGAATGAAGTTATCGTTCCAAGGGAAGCATTCGACGTCCAGTGAGTATTAAACAATTATCTTAACAAGCATTACAAGTATGGGTCTGCTTATGGTTTTACGCTTCATTTTTGTATTGTCTCACCCGATGTTTCTCTGTATACATGTTTAAAGGGAGAATTTGATTGCAGGAACAATGCCTCTGAAGAATCCATCCACCAGAAAATCCCCAAGGGTGCCAAGGCTGCAAGAATCGGAAATAGGAGAAGGCTCCTCCCCAACAATTTCTAGACAATTAGAGTTCGCTTCTAAGCCGATGTCCGTCATTAAGAAAATCACCAAGGATCCCTTTGTCTAGCCCCCAACTTTCGGAGATACAGAGGCAAGCATTAAAGAAAAGAAAAATTTTCCTCGTGGGAAGAAGTCTCCAAGAAGTTCAAGAAATAAGAACCCCTCGAATATACTCCACACAACTATCCTGATACAAGGAAGCTTGATGACGAGGTCCTCCCAAATGTTCGCAGGGATTATCTGCACATGGTGGCAAGCCGGTCGCCGATTTTTCCTTGCGTAGAGCTCTTAAAGTGGCTCATTAATCACACCGATGCACACAAATGTTGGATTAATGATGACAATGGCAAATGCGTTGGGGTTTTCCTGCCATAAGAAGTTAAAAAGCACTACAAACTCAATGAGTCTGGAGAAAATTTGAGCACTGATTTCGTGTTGCGTTTCTATGCCTCACATGACACTAGAAAAATCATGGCATCCTGGTGGAGGAAAGACAAAAAATTCACGAATCGGACTTCTGGCTGGTACCTGATGGTTAATCTCAGGGAACCGTACACCTATCTCATGGCTCTTCTCTGCAGGTTTCATGTGGAGAAAGACTGCTCCTGGTTTTCGGAAGTTTGGATGCCTCTGGATTTTACAGTTTCCATTTAAGGCACTAGTGTCAATTGGGGTGCTATAATTTCTAAACAGTTGAGCACCTGCATAAAACAAGCTCAGGCGCCAAAGGAGGGAGATACCCTCACCTTCTACATGGCCTCATATCTATTGGACGTCATATGTTCCAGGAATGCTTTTGTTGGGATTAACCTGAATTGGCACCCTTCAGAGCTCGCAATCCATGTATACTTCAACATCCTGTGGGAAAACAGGTACAAGAAATCCTATGTTGTTATCTGTGATCATTTTATTGCACCCATTTACTTCTTTCTCTTTAGGAAAGAATGCCCTAGATTATCAGATGAAGCAAAGAAGGTCATAGTCAAAATTGGTCACTGGTATTTAGATGAACGAGAAACCTACATCAGGGTTTTCGGCACCATAGGGGCACCCCATTTATTTCTCATTTATGTTCCCGGCCAGCTAGTGTTAGGAGAAATCTACTATCAAACCATCCTACAAGGATACAATGCAACTTTAGTGAAAGACAAGAAGTGGGCTTTCATACCATATGGGTTTCATATTGGCTTATGCAACGTCAAAGACACCGCGCATGCTAAACAACTTTGGGTAGGTCAATTGGAATTTTGGTTCCAAACTGGCCGATTCCACAAACACAATCCCAAGGGATTGGTCCTACAACACACATCACAGGTATCATCTTGTTGGACCTATGCCCATGATCGGTTTGAGGATGAAATTTTCACCGAGAACGCTCTAGACTGGGATGTGGTGGTAGCCGGGAAGGATGATCCTAGAGGAACCTGGTTTAGAGCTATGAACTACGATGAGCAAGCCACATTTTTGGAGCAGACAATTCAAGGAATTAGCCAACTCCCTGAAGCAATAGTAGCATATGAATTGGAGGAAGAAACAAATGATCCCCAACAAGACATTGAGGTTGCAGAAACTCGTCAGGTATCCCCGGTACAAATCAGAATTTCCCCTGAAGATCAAATGGCTCAAGAGAGTGGCACACTTTTATACCAAAAATCTTAGCTACTAATGAAACGGATGTAGGATGACCTGTATCTTGCCATAAGACCCGTGATTCCAACTACCGTCCAAAGTGTCCCGACAGAGTCAAGTGGCTCCAGTCCCACAGGTCCCGATAACACCAATGGGTTAGGTAATCTTGAATCCATGACACCACCGATCGACCCCTTGAAAGGAGGAACAACTCAACCAGAGACAGGTTGGGTGTCGATAGAAATGCAAGCGCCCAATCCCTTGAGCACACTTATACATATATACAGTGACAACGAGAGCCCAAATCCCCCTAGTGGAACCTTGGTACATGTCCAAGAAGAATCAGGTCCCGAAAAGACTCCTTCCCCAAGTCCTGAAAAGACCTCTTCCCATGGACCCGAGGATCATGATGAGGAGGTCCCACAAAAGGAAGCTAAAGCTGAAGGTGGTCTCAATGCAGGAAAGCCCAATTAATAGGAAACATATGCATGCTTGAGTGATGAGCCTCTGCAAAAGGAAATCAACATCTCCATGGCCGATGAACAAGTAAGTGACAAGTCTATACCCGACACCTCTATTATAGCCAATACTCAGATCCCCGGTGAGAAACAAGTAGAAGTAAGATCTACAAGGTAAAACAAAAAATTTTGAGAGCCCACTCTCGAACAAATATACACTGCGGGAAGCTTGGGAAACAATCTCACATGGGGTGATAAACAGATACCGGACCCGGTAGATGAGGTCACAGACATCTATGCAATCTCCTATGATAAAAAAATAAAGGCCATCATTCAAACGACCGCAAAGAAGAGAAGAATCACCTTGGATCATTCCATCATAGTCACCAATGAGGATAATTTAATCAATATAGCAGACGCCCGTATGTCTGAGATGATTGGTGTGGGAAGATCCCTCTCAGAGGCCACCCAGGACAGATCCAGGAGAGATGAAAAGAAGCTTTCCACCACCCAAAAGGAGCTTGAACACTTGTGCAATGTTGGCAATTACTATATGGGTGCTACACAGACTGTTGTGTATCTAAAAGATGAATTTGGTAAAGTTTACGACGAGTTCAAGAAGGAAAGACACCTATTAATCACAAATATAGACGAATTTCAAGAAGACACTCTCATGGCACTCACGACATGTAAGGAAATGGAGCGATGGTATGAGAAGGCACAACAGGCGGTGGAGAGGCTTGAGTATATTGAGGCAATCCAGAAAGGTCGAGAAAAGGAAGACCAAAAAATTTGACTAGTAAGTAAAAGTAGTCTCAATTGCATGAAGCGATCGACCGAATACTAGGCTAAAATGTATTGAGTTCCACATGGAGAAATCCAAGAACAATGGGATAGATGTCAGAAGCACTAGGATAAAATCAATAAAATAATGAAAGATATCGGACTCCCCAAGTTCGGTACTCCTGATATGTTGATCGACCTAAACGAAGTAATCAAGATGTGCACCAAACAAGATTCGTTATGGGACAAAGAATGTGAAAAGGTCACCGATGTAAATCCAGGGCAAGTGAAATAGTTCGTAGGACATCCGATCAAAGCCTGAACCATGCTTTAGCAATTGAACTTCAGTCTCGCAAAGTATCGGGTGCACGCGACAGACATCATAAGGATATATGTGGCTCCAATGGAACAACACATATTTCCATGGGCCAACACCTATGAAGAACTCTTTATCAGATGGTCTGATTATGAAAGAAGCCACCCTTTTCAAGAAACATCTTGGGTTGACTGTTGAAAGACTGTTGGATGATAACTCCACATGGCAATTTTTGATTAGCTCAAATTTTATTTAGCCGTTAATTACTGTTAAAATTTATATTATAAATAGAGACATCGACCAATGAGTCAAAGGTCGATGGTTGTTGCAAGAACTCTTTCTTTTGGTTGTTGATAATTATTTTGAGACTGCTATGAATTGAGAAGTCCTCCTGGATCAAAGACAAGCTATCTTCATCAGATGTATGTGATTGGAGTTGGAGAAGAATGATCCATACTCATCCTATAAGAATCCATACTTAGGATTATCCTAAATTAGATTACAGTGTAGTAGAAGATTTGAACAACCTGAAAGCTAATGTGTTGGTTATGGACATATGTAGAATCCCTCAGTAGAAAGACCTTCTATTGCAAGCTCTGAATTCAGTAGAAAACCTGACCACCAGTGATAGTCAGAGGAAGAATCTACCCCATACATATTTAGCAAGAAAACCAACCATAAACACCTACTCAGGAGGTAGGAGAGAGAGGCCTTTCGTACCACCTTTCCTTTTAACGTTTGAAGTCTTTAATAGGAATCTCCACAATTTTCGGGTGGATTCTGGGGCGTCTTCTAATGTCATGCCCTTGGCATGTCATACAAATGGACATGACCCAGTTCAAGGTCATGGGGGAAATCAAAGATGTGATGATCAGGATAGCCACTCATCCTAATTTCGTGCAGGTGATTAACATCATTGTGGTGGATATCCTTGAGGGATATGGGCTATTATTGAGCCGAGATTGGTCCAAAAAACTAAACGGATATTTTAGCATAGAATGGGCACACCTTTGGCTACCGTTGAAAGGATATAAGAACATGATCATGATTGTTATGGAGAGATACCTGAAGCATATGGTCATTGATATAGAAACCCCGAACGAACCTACCTCTACCAATTTCCCCATATTGGGAAATTATTCCTGTGATTCTCACTTTGGAAACTTTTCTCCTCTCCTGTCCAATGTTTCTCTTACTCAAAACTCCGAAATGGTCTTCCAAGAAGAATCCCTGATGCCAATAGAATATTCTCTCTTTTGTCAAAGCCATGTGCAAGGACTACCGCAAGAAAAGATCAGAGAACAAAACTCTGGTGATAGGAGAGAAAGGAGCGACTGTTGCTCGCAAATATGGACCCTCTATTTTGATGGATCCAAATCACAAGAAGGGTCAGGAGCAGGGTGCATCCTTATCGATCAGAAAGGTAAACATCATTTCTTGTCCTGTATACTAGAATTTGAGTGCACCAACAATACCGCCGAGTATGAAGCTCTAGTACAAGGATTAAAGAAAGCCATAGATCTGGGTGTCAAGGAACTGAAAGTTTTTGGAGATTCTGAAATCATTGTTAGACAAGTAAGGAATTCTATACATTGAAATTCACCTCATCTTAAGAACTACCAACATGAGTTCCATCGGTTAATAGAGCACTTTGAGGTAGTCAATATCACTGCAATTCCCAGAGCAAATAATGTTCTTGCCGACTCCTTAGCCACAATCGCTTCTAGACTATCTCCTTTAGAGGATTATGAAGCCTCCCGATTCACTGTGGAACTTCTATACAAGACATCGATACCTAATAACATCTCTAATTGGAATGTCTTTGAAGGACATGAACAAATCATAAGTTTCTTAACCAATCAAGACAATTTCAAAGATCTCGCCATCGACGATGAAGAATTCCAAGAGCAACTAACAAAAAACGATTCTTGGGTAGGCCAACATATGGATAAATCAAAGGCTCACACAATCCCTAAAGGGATAGCTAACCTAGAGAATGTGTTTGATCTAAAGGAACGATTTAAAGAACCCAAAAACGCAAAGACTGGAATCTCTTGCCCCCTCCATGAAACGGTAAATCTTGGGACCCCATAAAACCCAAAGCATGTAAATCTTGACAAAACTATATCTAAGGAAGAGAGGAAAGACTACCTCAAATTATTCAGACAATACCAGGATGTTTTTTCTTGGTCCTATAAATATTTAAAAATGTATGACACCCGCATTATTCAGCACACCATCCCGTTGAAGCCCGAAATGAAGCCTTTCCAACAAAAAATCCGAACGTATCATCCATCTCTGGAACCTCTCATGTATCAGGAGTTAAGGAAGCTTTTAGATGCGAAGAAAATTTTCCAAGTCAGACATTCCGCTTGGGTAGCAAATATCGTTCTGGTGAGAAACAAATCGGGAGAAATTCGACTATGCGTAGACTTTCAAAACCTCAATAGAGCTTCGGAAAAGGACAATTATCCTGTCCTGCTGATGGAGAAACTCCTACAGACCGTGTCAGGTTTGGCAATTTTCTCTTTGCTGGATGGTTTCTCAGGGTACAATCAAGTGTTGGTTTCAGAGGAAGACCGATTAAAGACTACCTTCCGAACCAAGTGGGGAAACTTCGCTTATAGATGCATGCCTTTCGGCCTAATTAACACAGGAGTGGCCTTCTAGAGGGCCATGGACGTGGATTTTCGGGGACTTATAAATAAGTGTGTGGTAGTATATTTAGATGGCGTAACAGTCTATTTGAAGAATAGAGAAGAACACATCCAACATTTAACTCAGATTTTTGAGAGATGCAGGAAATACGGTATATCATTGAATCCTAAGAAAACTATCTTCGGTGTCGAGGAAGGTAAATTGTTGGATCATGTTATATCTCAAGCGGGGATTTTCATAGATCCTGAAATGATTAAATCCATAGCTTAACTTCCTCTACCCCACAACAATAAGGCCATGCAATCCTTTTTCGGGAAATCAACTTCATGAGGAAATTCACTCCCGACTTCGCCGAAATTATCAAACCCTTACAAAATATGATTCACAAATATGTTGAATTTAAGTGGGATGATGAATGAAAAAATTCTTTCAACAACATCAAGGCTGCCATATCTCGAGCCCTGGTGTTGCGAAGTCCCGATTTCAATAAAGACTTTAACCTTTATACTTTCACCTCTGACCAATCACTAGATGTAGTTTTGACTCAGAAGGATGAAGACAATAATGAAGCCCCGATGTCATTTATGAGTACCAACCTTCAAGGAGCTGAGCTCAATTATCCCGCCATAGACAGGCATGCCTATGCGGTCTATAAGGCAGTAAAACATTTTAGGTCTTACATCCTCAAGAATCACACTAATGTGATTGTGCCACACCCTACGGTCCGATCCTTGTTTACCCAATAAGAAATGGGAGAAATAAGAGGGAACTGGATGGCCGTAGTCCATGAATTTGATCTAGATATAAAACCCGCCAAACTAGTAAAGGGGCAAGGTTTGTGCAAGATCACAACTAAAGCCCAAGATCAAGTAAATGAAGATCCCGGGTGGGAGAATGAAATAACACTTTGGTGTGGAGAAGCAACATACATTTCCCTAGGATGAGACTCCTGGTACAAGGATTTAGCTTATCTATTGCACCACGGGACTTGCCCCGAAAGCCTCAGCCCCAAAGAATGGAGAGCCCTCAGATTAAAATCTGTGCAATACCACCTTATAAATTCGGTACTCTTCCGGATCAACTATGATGGGGTATTGCTGAGATGTCTCGAATGAGAAGATGCCAATAAAGTGTTGAAGTAACTCCATGATGGTCTCGCCGGAGGACATTTTGCGGGGAACACCACTGCTCATAAAATCCTAAGAGTTGGCTATTATTGGCCCACTTTGTTCAAATACGTTCATGCTTATGCTAGGAATTGTAAGACTTGTCAAATAAGTACTGGAAATAAGAGAAGGGCAGAAATCCCATTTCATCCTATGAATGTCTCTATAAATTTTGAGCAGTGAAGGTTGGATATCATAGGAGAAATTATGCCCAACTCTTCGAAACTGCACAAGTACATTCTTACTGCGACTGACTATTTCACAAAATGGGTTGAGGCCATTCCTCTAACCCATGTAAATGAGAAAATGGTCATCCAATTGATAGAACAACAACTAATTACGAGGTTTGGCATCCCTTCTATTTTGGTCTTTGATAATGCAGCCTACTTCTCTTCTACCCTATTGACAGAGTTCGCTCTGGACAAAGGAATCACAATCAAGTATTCTACAAATTATTACCCTCAGGGAAACGACATGGCATAATCAACCAATAAGAACCTGGTAAGGATACTAAAGAAGATGGTTGTGGATAGCCATAGAAATTGGCATAACCAACTCCATAATTCCCTATGGGCTGATAGGGTCACACCCAAAGAAGCCATAGGGAATTCCCCATACTTCCTAGTCTACGAACAAGAAGCCATTCTCCCGAACGAGATTTATCTATCATCTCTCCGATTGTCCCAAGATTCTAACGATGAAACATCCTTGACCATGCAACAAAGAATCAACACTCTGCTCATGCTAGAGGAAGAGACATAAAAGGCTAAGTCTAAATTTTTCATCCCATCAACAGATAGTGAAAAGATGGTTCAATAAGCATAAAGCTAAAGAAAATAATTTTGAAGTAGGAGACTTAGTTCTAAAGTGGGATAGGGTAA
>SNQJ01S0280347.1:0-11235 GCA_010110895.2 Picea sitchensis | reverse complement strand
CGAGACATGATCTCCTAGTTATCCCTAGATATCGGGGATAACAGTAACTAGACTTGTAACTCGTCTTTGCATGACATGACAACTCGCCCTTGAGACTTGACTTTGCATGGCATGACAACTCGCCCTTGAGACTTGACTTGTGACTCGACATGCCAACTTCACATGCAACTCGACTTTGTCAACTTGAGTTAGACAACTTGAACTTGACATGCAACTCAACTTTTACAACTTGAGTTAGACAACTTGAACTTGACATGCAACTAGACTTTTACACATGGCAACTCATCATTCTTCTCATGGTGGATAAGGTCACATGTGCCAACGCACTAAATCATTATAATTACATCATTTGCATAAGTGATAAGGAAGATTGTTTGTCACATCAATCTAGCTCACATATGGACATCTTGATCAAACATCATGACTTTTGCAGCTTCGCATATGGTCCTGTTTTTCCTCTCAACAACACCATTTTGCTAAGGGTTGTAGGGGACTGCCAACTATCTTTTAATTCTAGCTTCTTTGCAAAAGCCTTCAAACTCATGGGATTCGTATTCCCCTCCATTATCTGATCTTAGGATCTGAATGTGCTTCCCTGTCTGATTTTCTACCAATGCCTTGAATTCTTTAAATTTAGCAAATGCCTCACTTTTCAATTTTAGAAAGTAAATCCAACATTTTTAGAAAGGTCATCAATAAATATAACATAATACAGATAACCATTCAAGGAAGGATATGACATTGGCCCACAGATATCAGAATGAATAAGTCCTAAAATTTCTTCAGATCTACTGTTACTATGAGAAAAGGACTTCTTTGTATTTTTTCCAAGTAAACAACCTTTGCATACTTCATTGTTATCGAAGGGAATAAGAGGCATACCGCTTACCATTGATCGAAGTCCTGGAAGTGCCTTGAAGTGCAGGTGACTGAATCTTCTATGCCACAACTCGCTGGAGTTGACTGTGTTATGAGCAAGTGCATGAGCAAAATGATTCGTGACTTTGTAGAGACCCCCTTCTCGTATTCCAATGACTTCTGTTGAACTTAATTGTCCATCCTTTGGCCAGAGGACAGCTTTTCCATCCATGAATGCCACCTTTTAACCTTTATCTTCAAGTGTTGCCACTGACAATGGGTTCTTCTTTAATCCAGGAACATACAAGATCTCATCAACGTGAATGATGGAATCAGACTCTAGCTGAAGAGAGGTGGAACCAATTCCTTTAATCTCGTGGCATGAGTTATCTCCAAGTTGTACTTGAACTGAACAAGACCTTTTTCTAAAATCTGAGAGAATGTTCTTGTATCCTGTCATATGTTTTGAGGCCCCACTATCAACCAGCCAAGAGTTCCGGTCAGTAGTCAAGTGACCAGAGAGAGCAGACACCAAGTAGTGTTCCTTTTTGTTCTCCTATTTCTTGGGAGATCCACTTGTCTTCTTTCCGGATTCTTCTTCTTCTGCAGTAGAAGCATGATGCTTCCCTTTATGGTAGTCTTTCTTCTTAGATCAGCAACCTTTAGCAAAGTGTCCCATCTTATAGCAGTTAAAACACTTTACTTTGGACATATCAAAACCCTTTCCTTTAAAGGTTCCTTTGAACTTGTCCTTTTGAAAGTTCTTCTGAGAGGAAGTTTTCTTTCCTCTCCTAGTCTTTGCAGGAAAGGCAACATTCTCTTCAGTTGATAGACCACTCCTAGTGGTCATGCGACCTTCCTCCTGAAGGCAATCATGCCATAAGTGCTCAAAGTTTGGTTGAGTCTCCCTGCCATTAACACTTGCAAGAAATGTATCCCAAGAAGGCGGAAGGCCATCAAAGATGGCTTGGACGAGATCATCATCTTCCACAGTAACTCCTGTGACCAACAATTGATCACGAATTTGCGCTATCTTTGAGCAGAATGAAGAGACTGACTCGCCCCTCTCCATTTTCAAATAATTGAGCTTGTTCTTCAAAATTCTCTTCTGGATGGGTGTTTTCTTTTCATAAAGATTTAATAGAGTGTCATAACAGACCTTTGTTGTCATTAGTGAAGTCAGTATAGGCATGATGTTATCTTTTACAGAATCAAAGATCACTCACTTTGCTTTAGCCTGATTTCTTATGAATGCAGCTCTACAAGCATTGGAAGTTGGTTCCTCTACCACAGTAGTAACGAAATGATCTAGCTCAAGCTCTTGGAGAATATTCATAATCCTGAGCTTCCAAACATTGAAGTTTGAGGCTCCCTTGAGCCTATCTTCAGGCTTGACTGAAATAGATGAAGACATCCCTGCAATAAAACCTTGCACTGAGTTGAATCAAGCTCGATCCTTGGACCTATGTGGGCTCAAGAACTGGAGATCTGAGCTCTAATCACATGCTATGCTCTGATACCATGTGAAATTTCGAGCTTAGGTTCAGAAGTCACTGTACTTTTTATTTTCTGCAATATATTGTGCAAATCTGAAAACTTAATTGAATAATAATGTAGAAACATGAAAGTTGTAAAGCAGTAATACACGGCACACAAAAATTTAGCCACACAATAACACAGGATTTTATCCTGCGAAAACACAAAGAGGGAGAAAAACCCCAGCAAACAAAACTTCCTTATCAACAAATAGATGAATGATTAAACTGATTACAACATCACCATGAGATTGTGCTTCAGAAAAACTAAGGTTGGCAGAATGTGTATGCCTTTCTTTGTGCTACCTGCAAACAGTATCCCTCTTCTCTTCTCTCTTGCGTTGCATAACATGAGTGTATAATGAAGGGTAGATCTCTGGATATACTAGGCGCAAAGGAGAGATGAGTGAACTCGACTTAGGTGTTGAATGCATGCCTTTACAACTCGCCTTTAGACTTGACTTTACAACTCAACTCGAATTGTAACTAGACTTGTAACTCGTCTTTGCATGACATGACACCTCGCCCTTGAGACTTGACTTTGCATGGCATGACAACTCGCCCTTGAGACTTGACTTTGCATGGCATGACAACTCGCCCATGCAATTGGACTTGTGACTCGACATGCCAACTTCACATGCAACTCGACTTTTACACATGGCAGCTCATCATTCTTCTCATGGTGGATAAGGTCATACGTGCCAACGCACTAAAACATTATAATTACATCATTTGCATAAGTGATAAGGAAGATTGTCTGTCACATCAATCTAGCTCACGGGATTTATACATTCATCCTGTCTATTGCTAGATTTTCCTTGGCTTTTGCGCCTAGCTCACAAGGCTGACCTTGATTGTCGCACGTGGCTCACAAGGTTTTTGTCCTGGCTCACAAGGCTTGTATGTTTGCCTTGACTCTTTCCATGACTTCACAAGACTATCTCTGGCAGCATCTCTTTCGTCCGGACTTTTGTCCTGGCTCACAAGGCTTGTACGTTGGCCTTGACTCTTGCCATGACTCACAAGATTGTTTAATCTCCAAGTCTCCCTAGCTAACCTCGGAGTGGTCACTTAATGAGTGTAGTAGATAGTGGGAGTGTAAGAAAGCTTAGCAACATAAACTAAATGGAAAAATGAAAATGAAATTTAGATGGTTGGGGAGTTGTGGATAAAAGGGAGATCATTGCCTTTGATTGCTTGGGCAATGGGATCATGTAAGTAATCTTAGAGGGTGGTCATAAAGGAAGATCAGGTGGTAGCATACAATCAATCGATATGCAAACTACAAACCTACTTTGGTTGTTTGATCTACAAGTGATATGGTGGAGAGGGGCTATAACAAATCCACTACTCAAAACAAATTATAAAGGTGGCCCCTATCAAAGATTATCTACAGACACACCTAATCAAGTGATATAGGATGTGTGATGTTTCTATCTTGAAAGTAAAGGATACAAAAGGGAGATAAGAGGGAGGAAAACCATTACCCTAGACCTTTCCAATTAAGATGAAGCATCTTTCCTTGGCCCTTGAGTTGCCTTTGACATCCATACACCTACAAATAAATTTCCAGTAGTAACATAGAGAACTAATAGCCACTCATAAGAAACTACTTATACATCATTCTATTTCTTCGACAAACAAAGACAAAAACACTCCAATAGATTAGAGCTTATTTTATTTACACCAGAGATCCTTCTCCAATTCAATCCAATCCATCTTGCAAATGAAGAGAGAAAACATTTATATAGGTTTTAGCTCTAACTCCTCATACAATAAAATATTATTTGTTTTCCCAGATCCACTTTTCTCTCCAATTAATACAATACAATAAAACTCTCAACAGCTTGTTTGCTAAAGATAGCAAGAAATTAGTTGAGATCCTCAACTCCCTCCAATAAAGGTTCTACGAAAACAAAATAACATTTCTTTAACTAACCAACTCCAAAACCCAGTCAACTAATGAATAAGTTAGTTGTAGCAATTCTCCCAATATAGAAAAAAAAAAATTAACAACCTCCTCCATGAAATCAATTCACCATGTCCACAAGATCGTTCCAATAGGCTGTAATATGAGATGTTGGCCATACCAAGTCAAAATAACAATGATGGATCCATGCATGAAAAAGAATGTTGAGTTGACAAGTTCGGATCCAAAGACACATGTCGTATGGAATCATTCAATGCTACATCCAGCTCATATGCTAAGAAGCTTCAACTTTGATGGTCAAAGAAATGAGGCCCCATGACTTCAACGGTTTCAGCCCTTTTTTTTGTAGGCCCACAAACAGTCATTGACCCATAATAAAATTCTTATTCTGCCACGATCTTATGAAATGAGCATGGTGTAACAGGCGGTTCCATTTAACAGATCGGCCCAAAAAAGAAATTACGACAGCTTGGATTGGCTCATCGGACCCATCACTTTTAATCCACGTGCAAGTGGGATCACATGCAATTCTCGTAAAAGAAACTTGAAGAAGGGGGTGGCCCCATGTCCACATTGACCAATCCCATTAAAAAAAAACTCCATGCCCATCCAATTCAAATGACTTAGCTATTATGTCCACAACTTCAAACTGAAGGTGGCGGCTCCCACAAATGGCAGCGCAATTTGTCTATGGATCAGCCTCAATTTAATTAGACGGCGCTGGATGGTTTAAATCGGCAACTATGGCAAGCAACAACCACGCTCTCTGATACGTGATAGATGAGGGGAGTGGCCCCACATGATGTCACCTCCAAAACTTTATTAATTGTTTATTCCATGTGGACGGCCACCTTGGCAAAGGGGTGCGACTTAGTGCAATCACATGATTAGGAGAGGAAAGGGGGCGGCCCCCTTTGTCGACCCATGCTTTCTCCTTGGACTTTCTTTAATCCTTATGAGTGTTCCCCCTTTACATATGATGACACCCCACTATGACTTTATAATATAATTCAACTTTGGCTTAATGAACATGAAGTCGCTTTCACCTTTTTAATATTGTGATGAGTCTAGTGAAAATAAAATGGGGTGCCTTTATTAAAACCTTTTCACTTTCTTGAGCCATAGAATATTTACCTTATACGTTTCTCCATTGTGGTTTATAGGGGTTGGCCCCTTTTATTTAAAACCTTTTAACTTTGCCCCATTTACTTGTATATTAACTTACCAAATAGCGGGTGGTTTCTTTAGAAAAATCTTACCACCACATCAAGATTTCATACAAATATGCAAGGAACCATGAGGCAAGGAACCAACATCCATCAACCAAACATATGCAATCAAGAAAAGAGAATCCAGCACCAAGACAATTGACCACATCAACATCATAAATCCAATACTTAGCATCCTATGCACCACCATAATGAAGTATTATGCCCATCATCACTACAAGTTACCCCTAAAAAACCTGTCATGTGATGAGAATCACAATTTACCACTCATGTGATGTGAGGGGTAACATGGACCATAAAAAGTGACCCAAGAGTGCTTAAAAGCACTTGGGATGAAGATCATTGGGTACTCCTTGTTGGGATAATGATATATTAGTGTAAAAACATCCCAACAACAATATAATGCAAGTACAAATGAGATTTAACCAAGCAATTACTTCAAACTTGCAAAACATTGTGCAAATCCCCCTAGGGTTTCACCAAAAATCTCCAAAATGAAATCTAAAAAGCAATGAACCACTTTGGAGATGATTTTCACCATTGGAATATTTTAGATAAGCTTGATAAACAATTCCGATGCGAAAATTGAACTAGGGTAGGGTTAGATATCACCTTTTTGGATCAAACCCTAGTTCTAGGGTTTCACCAATTCTGATTTTTACTGTTGTAATTAATTTCCTGAATTGATAAACATTTGAAATCAGCCACAAAACATTAAATTCAACCTTCAAAAATAATTCCAATAGAGCCAATTTGCCTCTTGGGGTTAGAAAATCAACAATTAAGCACAAACCCATGGATAAATATGTCTAGAAAATGAATGTAAATCGTTAACTTTGCACTAGACAATAAAATAAATATTTTTGACGGTTTATATCTTTTATATTTTTTTGTACTTTTGTAATATAAATAGATAATTGAAAAATTAAGGTTTTGGTTGGTGAATGTTGGGAGTTAGGGCATAGCCTTACTCTCCACTTAGGGCTTATGGGGTCAAGATGCATGCCCCTCTAAGAATCGATTTTCCCATTTATGGATTAGAACTAGAGACTAGGGCCACAAGGCTAGTAGTCTCTTACTAATCAAGACAAACCATGATAATCAATGCCCTACAAGAAGGGTTTCCTCAAGGGAATAGCCTTCACCAACAAAACCAACAAAGACTTGGAAGAATGCTTGAAACCCTTGCCAAGGAGCATAAAACTAATCAAGACAAGAGACAAAACCTTACCAAATCCTTTTAGAGAGGAAGGAAGAGATATAAACCCTATATTTCCTCTCTCCAAGTAGTTGTGTAACTTTTCAATGGATCAATTTTGCTAGTTTATGTAAAACTTGAACAAATCGCAATAGCGTTTGAAAACATGCCAAGAAGAATAACCAAGAAAGATAGAGCTCCAAGCATTGACACCAAAAATGCACCAAGTAAAGATCTTCTATTAAATGGCTCAAAGAATAATCTCCAATAATTCACAACCAAATGAGTGAGAGGGGTGCCTATATTTATAGATGAGGCTCTCAACTCCTCTCCACTCTTTATTCCCAAAAATTCTAAGGAATAAAATAAAATGACTTGTCATCCACACAAATCAGAGACTAAGTCAAAAGTACAATTAAATGATGTTTTACATTGTGAAAACCCTCATAGAAGGGAACGAATTTAATAAAATATGCTCCAAAAATGTTCAAATAATGTCCATAAACCTTTGAAATATGTCTCCAAAGCTTTACCATGTCCATACCCAAGGTCAAGACAACTCCATGAAGCATGGTAGCAACCATCCAAGTCAAAAAAATGGGTCATAAAACCCCCAAAAACAAAAATGACGGAAATCTTCTAAGAGGGCCGATTTGCCCCTTTGATAGAACGTTCCATCTTTAAATCACTTGGGGGGCCTCAAAATGTGGCAAGGAAAATCCCTTGGCCACTCAAGCTCCAACATCCACCTCAAGAAGGGGAGTAGCCCCTCCCCAAGCCAAAATAAACCCTCAAAAGTGGATGGCTTCCTTCAATTTCGCTCATCTAGCCATCAAAATTGATCATAAAGTGCATCCACGTCAAAGGGTAAGTGCAAAATCATCTCCATCAAGTGCCAAGTCACATAAGTGACCTCCACATCATCTCTAAAAGGCCCCAACGTTCTCTTGAAGTGCCCCAAAGTGAAATTGGCCTCCTTTGATGAGCAAAAACACTTTAAAAAAGTGCCAAAGGAGGGGGACATTCTGGCTTTTGACACATGGCGAGTGTAGAGGATGTCCATGTGGGTGAAAATTGCCCGTCTGTGCCTCGGAGAGGGTGACCAATGCCTCAAAATCCATGCTATGCAAGCAATACTGCCTCAATAAACGTGCAACTGGACAATCATGTGCAAAATGGCCCCTGAAGGCCCAAGTGTGGTACATACACAAGAATAAGAGAGGGTCCATATGGGTAAGGTGTGTTAAACCACGGGTGTGACAACCCTTGCAAAGCAGAATCACCTTTTACAAAGCAAATAATAAGTGAGTAGCTAGAGGCCCCACAAATCATGTATCCTATAGTAGATCCACCTCAAAATGCCTACATACCTACCCAAGACATAAATGCCCAACATTAGAGGAGAGTTACAAACTCCGAAGGGGTAGTCGATCGGAGCAATAAAACCAAGAACCCTGAGAATGGGGACTAAAGGACAAGCCATGATCGTCCACCTGAGAGGATCTAGGTAACCTCTAACCAACACTTGTACATCAAAATCATCCCATCATGGCCACATACAAAGAGATCATCACACTTTGGGCACGTCGAAGTGGTCACATCTCGCGAAAAAACATAGGGTAAACTTTAGAGAATCTGCAGTGTAACAGAACCCATTGGCGCTACCCAAGCCTCTTCCTTACAAGGGGGAAAACATAGTGCTCAGTCTCCACCCCCGCTCTTTAATCCTTCGTGTTATCCCCACTTTGTGGATAACTATGGAGATTATGTCTCAAGGCCCTCAGGTTGCAGATATGGAGTGTCGAGAGACTACATGACCAGCAGTATCCTTTTTAAACAAATGGAGACCCCCTCACCACCACAGATGGCCGCAGATTTCCAGATGGCATCCACCACATCAGCTAGCTTCCGGAAGGCAATGGGCCTTGCTCCATGAGGTACAAGTCAATATTATGGTAAGAATCATTTCAATATTTAAACCATTTGAGTATGTTGTGTTATCGCACAATCTGTACTTGCCCAAAGCCCAAGGCAAGTGAATGCAAGATTGGCGTAACATGGGGTGACCTATCATTGTCACCTTAATAGGAAACCCCTTTCTATTTAGGAGTATATCAAAGTTGCCCCAGGGGAGACATCCCCAGTGACCTAAAGGGCTAATAAGACTAAGGCAAGGATGCAAGAAAGCCCCCCTCTCACTGGTCACTCAAGTCAAAAGGTTCTTAAGGTCTTTAAGGGATGAAGCAACAGTAAAAAATGGAGTGTACCTACCAGAACAAGACAACAAAGAAAATATGGCAGCTTTCAAGTACAAAATATGATGTTAGTGCTTCTTAAGACCATGAACCTTCAAAAAATGGGCTAGTTGATCTAAAGTTGTAGCAATGTAACAGTTTATAACAGCAATGAGTATTTTGTAACAGCCACAAGAATTATGCCTTGAAATTGCTTGAAAATGACAAGAAAAAGTAACTTTGACTAGAAAAATTGATAATAAATTGTCACAAGCAAAGTTGGCAATGTTTAGCTAGCACTTAATATCACTTTTGCATAGAATTTGCTGCAGTTAGATGGCTCTAGTAATCTTTTGTAACAGCAGCAAATTCTAGTGCTCAAAATTGCAAGAAAACACCATGCAAACTCGGCATTTATCTAGTAGATTGATTGGCAATTGTCACAAGTGATTTTCGAATGACCTAAGTGTGACTTATGTAGGTGAATGCGGCATTTTAGCATGAACTTATATGGCTGTAGCAATGATTTGCAACAGCAGCAAGTTAGTTAATGAATTAGTCTAGTTTAGGGTTAGTAGAAGTTAGCAAAAGCTTCAAGGAAGAGGGTTTGAGTGTGTAATCAATCCTTCAATAAGAGAGAGGTTAGAACTAGTGCCTTCTAGAGCTTATGGAGTCAAGTGGATGGCTTCTTCTAAGGCTGCAAATCAATTTTGATAGTGCACAAAAGTCCAAGAGAAATGCATAGGAGAAGTAGTAACTTAAGTCCCCCTATGCATTTTCCTCAAGAAAACAAGATACTAGGGTGTAGGCAATTCTAGGCCCTAGCACCATACATAAACCATTCAATAAATGACAAAAATGCAGATTTAACCTACTTGCACCAAGAATAATCATGAAAATACCATGCAAGATCACCATAAAAKCTTCCAAGATTGATCCAYTTGCAAAAAATCAGCSTTATACAAGAGTGTRCCTCACAATTTCAGCCAATAGCCCTTCTAGGGAGAAAATTTCAAACCTCTCCTCTTGTGTGAGGAGTTGTGATGATAAAAATGAATGTACTTTTTGTTTATTTATACAAAATTGGTGACCTTTAATTAATTTCAGGTCAAATAAAGGCCGACCTGGCCAATTTATAAATAAATTCAGATTAGACATAAATAAAATAAATTAGCATCTAAAAACACTTCCAAGGGTGACGTCATGCCCTTCTAGGGTGACGTTGAGCCCCTAAGGTGGAATGTTGGGCTCCAAATGTTGAACTTTTGGCCTCCAAAGGCCCTGGATGATGCCCACACGTGCCAACTAGCTAACAACTGCCCTCAAAATGCAAACCCTAGCTATGGATGACGTGCAAGGTCATGATGGTGACGTCATGGGCTCTCAAAGGTCAACGTCCAGGTGGAAAAGCAAGATCCCCCTGGGTCTAGGTCTATCAGGGTGCCTCCAAGGTGATGTCGTTCTTTCTTCCTGGTGAAAACCTCTGATGTCTTCTTGCCCCTAGCTGGGGTTACAGCATTCATCTGTGGGCTTTCAGCCCCATGAAGGTCCGAGCTAATCATTCCCCCATGTGTACCTGTCCACCCGGCAAGGTCCTGCAACAACAAGAAGTACGCCCTCCAGGGGTTCATAAGTCACAAGGATCATAACATGTAAATCACATCTAATAATTAAATTACCCAAAGATGTGCATCAAACCCCCCTTTACCCAGACAAATGCTCAAAGACGTTATGCAATCTAACAAGTCAGGTTTGGAGAAGGTCACAGGGTGTCCTATTGGGCTAATCCTCTTCAAGTTTGGGGTGTTTCCCAGGTGAGAACCAATCCAAGTCATGTAAGTGTATGAGGTGGCGTGGGGGAGTGTTTGGGCATGGGGTGCAGTGATAACAGGGAAATGTAAATCTTACCTGTGGGTGCCTTTGTAGAGGGCGAGTTGCACCTTGTCATAGATGCCATTGTTTCCTAGCTCGTTCATTGCCTTTTATTCTTAACTTCATTATTTTTTATCTTTTGTTTTTATGCTTCAAGGGAAGAGTTGAGGGACATTGTCCTGGCTTGGTGACCAGAAGTGACAGCGTTATCCACAAGCATTTCACGGAGATGAAAAGGTTGGCTCGTGATGAGACCCCCTTTCTCTTGGTTATGTCACCAAGAGCCACTACCCTGGTTTGGTGACCAGATAGATGGTAATGTCATACCGCTACATGCCCATGGTCATAATAGGTCGGCTCATGATGAGACCTCCCATCC
>SNQJ01S0280346.1:0-11235 GCA_010110895.2 Picea sitchensis | reverse complement strand
AGTTGGTGCTTCCAATGAATGTAATTCTTCAAGACATACAAGAAAAGACATTCCGTGGTTTTCTCCCGATTTGGGTTTCCACGTAAAACACTGGTGTACTGTGTATGTGTATGATTGTTTATTTCTTACTGCTCATTATTGGATAATAATTCTACATTGATATAACATTTGAAGAAAAATGATTATAATTACGCTATTACTGATTCATCCCCCCTCTCAGTAATCCAACAATTTTAACACTCCGAAATTAGATAATCGAAAAAAAATATTCCTCTTTGATACCTTTTATTCGATGTCCAGAAGGGTAACATGTGGCAACTATTGAATGGTTTTTGGAGGAAGGTATTTAGAGTCCAATGGAGACGATTTGTTTTAACACTCTGAAATCATAGTATCGAAACATAATATTCCTCTTTGATACCCTTTATTCAATGACCAGAAAGGTAACATATGGCGACCATTGATTGGTGTTCAGAGGAAGGTATTCAGAGTCTATTGGAAAAGAGTTGTTTTAACACTTGAAAATTAGAGTATCGAAAAAGAATATTCCATTTGATACCATCCATTTAGAGAGTTGAAGAATGTGGAAGTTGCATCCCTCCAAAGACAAAGAATAAAAAAATATTCCTTTTGAGCTAGGACGAGACACCTAGTAAATATGACACGTAGCCCAATCATATGGTGACAAGTGTCAAGGTCGATGTGGCACATAAGGACTGTAAAAATCAAAAATCAGGGTGACACGTGGCACACACACTAAGGGTCCACGTTATCACAGGTGACGTCAAAATTCCACATCACTATGGGATTACAACCTCCGGGGATGTCCAATGTCTCCTACTAGAAAAAGTGTCGAAGCCTCGAAATAAATATCTGACCATCCATCGAGAAGGAAGATCCATGGTCGAGATCCAAAAGCATAAAGTAACGTGTATGAAGATTAAATTGGTGGAGGTAGCATGCTATGCTTTGAACCATTGAAGTTTATGGACACACTCCAGCTCAAGATTAAAGTGCACAATGGTAAGGCCATTAACAAACCACCTTGTTAAGTTTGCGTAGAACGTCCACTCAAGCACATATTAAGTATTCACCATCAATTTGTTTTAGCCTCCAGGGTAATGTTGAAATCACCAGATTAACACCTTTTAGGACTTGCATTTGGTCATGGGTTCTGGTCCCATGTAGAAGAATATGGGAGGAAGAATAAAAGTGCTAAACAAACCAACGTTTGAAATGGATAATTCCGTAATAACGATCCCACCGTCATTTGAAAATAATGGTTTGAAGGAAGCGCATGTCTGTAGATATTCAAATCCAAAACAAGAAAATAATCAATCAAGGGTTAAAATGATGAACATTTTACAAAAGATTTGAAGTCTTTAACAAACTATTAATAAAAATAAAAATAAAAGTTATTATTTTTAATTTAAATGAAGAAGTGCAATGGTTCAAACAAAGGGACACAATGCTTCAAAGCTCACACTAGTTGGAAGTCTATAAAAGCAAGAAAGAGTGGTGAAAATAATGTTCCTTGGTGGATATATATATATATATATATAACAGATTGAATGAAAGTTAATTCTATCAGGTTGGCGTCTGTTTACAAGGTGAGTCTTGTTATGAGGGTTGGATTCCTCACATCTCAGTTGGATCTGAGATCAACAAGATGGTTCTTGTTATGAGGGTTGGATTCCTCATTTCTCAGTTGGATTTGAGAACTACAAGCTAGGTCTTGTATCAGAGAGTTGGATTTCTCATATTCAATTGAAGTTGAAGATATTAAAGGATTGATTTTATTTGTATTCATTCAAGTCGAATAAATAAAATAAAGATATTTTATCTACTTCATATAGTTTTTGTTATACATGTTTATGAATAATTAATTGAGCTGCATATATCTCATTCAGTTAATCTATGAAAGTGTGAAAAGTAGTCAAAAGTTCCAGACATTGATTCACCGCCCCTCTCAGTGTCAGTGTGTGTTTCAACAATTGGTATCAGATCGGGTGCCTGCAACATAGTTTAAACACTAGAAGGTATATTCTAAAGAAATGGATGAACAAATGGCTCTCTCCACAAATGAAGCCCCCTTATTTGATGGAAGAGACTACTCTTCATGGAGGGAAAGAATGAAACGATATCTAAAGTCATGAGGATCTGGTGTTTTGGATTTAGTAGTATTTCAACCTTAGTATTGAATTACCTCAAAGAAAAAATCCAAAACTGCAAAAGAAGCAAAGACAAATAATTCAATAGCATTAGAGGCAATCCAAATTGGGTTGTGAGACAAAGTCAAATAAAAGATGGGACATTACACCTCTGCTAATGTACTATGGACCAGGCTAGAAAATTCTTATCAAAATAAAGAACACAACTCAGAAATGGAGAATTCCAACCAGCTTATAAAACACAACAAAGAAATAGAGAAATCCAATCAGATTAAAGAAAAAAACTCAGAAATGGAGAACTTCTATCAAAATAAAGAACAAGACACATAAAAAGAGAATTCCTATCAAATCGAAGTGCAGAACACCAAAGAAGAGAACTCCATTAAGGAATTGATGCATACCTCAACAATCACTAAAGAAAAACTACAGAATCTTAAGATTGGTATTACATCTGCAATAGAATATATTCATATGGAAGCAAGATATGGTATACATTTTAAAATTCCTATGGATACTCTTGAAAATATCGAATACAAAACTATGTTCACTCTAAAGAAGTTGGAGAAATTTCAAAAGAGAGATATGTTGCTACTACAACAATTAGATCAATCTAACCATGAAGAGCATGAACAAAAGATTTAGCTAGAAGACAAAGAAGAAGAAATCAAAATATTGAAGAACAAAGTTGCTAATCTAACAGAAGAAATGGAAGAATTGAAGACACATGACAATAAAATCAAAGAAGTACTAGAAGAGACAAAAGAAATGGTCATCTGTCTAAAAAATCAACTTGAAGAAGCTAAGAAAAATGAAGAATCCTAGAAGATCCAATTAACTAAAAGGGAAGAATCATGTCACATGTTAGAATTGGAAATTATTAATGTCAAATAGATAAATGAAATTACTAATGCAAATCTAATGACTCAAATTGAAGAAGCTAAGAAAAATGAAAAATCACAGAATATCCAATTAACTAAAAAGGAAAAATCATGCCACATGTTGGAATTATAAGCCATCAACCTCAAAAGGATTCAACTAGAAAACAAGGAAGAAATCAAAAGATTGAAGAATGAAGTTGTTGATATAGAAAAATATATAGAAGAGTTAAAGACATATGACAAAACTAATAACTGCATAGAGGTCTTGGATGATACAAAAGAAATGGTCATCAATATAAATACTCAACTTGAAGAAGCTAAGGAAAAAAAAGAAGCCTTGAAGATTCAGTTGAATAAAAAGGAAGAAACATGTCACATGTTGTAAATGGAAGTTATGAACCTCAAAAAGAAGAATGACAAGACAAAATAAACTGTCAAATTACAGAAAAACTCAGCTATCCTAGATAGGATTTGGAACAGTCAAAGACCAACTGATGACAAAAGCGGTCTTGGATACCATAAGAAAGAAGGTGGAAAATTGAGCACCATTCAAAAATATGATAAAGGATCATACTCCTCAAAATTAAAAGGTACAATCATAAACCAAAAACAAACCATGAAATATTTCAAGGAAGAAAACTACAAAAGTAAAAAACAAGAAACATATCAAAAGACAGTCTTCTCATGCCACAATAAACTCAAGTATGGAAACTCCTTCAATGGTTATTGCTTTTCCCATCATAACTTTGGTCATAAAGCAATGGAATGCAACAAACTAGAGAAGGAAAATTCAGGAAGTTCAAAAAACTTAATAAGATGTTGGACATGTTATTTTGTTGGGCACACAACAAAATTTTGACATACAATGAGATGTTACAACTGTGATATGTTTGGGCACAAATCCCAAAGCTACAAAATTTCAAGAAGTCAATACATGAGAAATAATTCATACAAATTAGGGAGAAAATATAATGAAGGTTGGAAGAAAAGAAGAGATGAAAAATATCAAAGGACAAATTTAGAAAAGAAAGATCCAACAAACAAAACATCTCATGAAAATATACAGAGAAAAAAATCTGAAATAGAAAGAAAGAAGGATGATTTTGCACCTGAAAATGAAGAAATTGATAACACGAAAATGATGGGTGAAGTCCATGATAAGGAATGTGAAATTCATAGATTTGAAAATGAAATGGATCAAGCTCAAGAAAGGAGAGTTCCTAAAGAAGAAGATGTCACAATAGCAGATTCTGACAATATCATGCTAATCTATAGTCCATTAGCCAATGCAAGAAAAATGCAAAAAGAAGAAGATGACGAAACTTTTGGGTGCACAAAAACAGTGGTGATGATAATGAACTCTCAAAAGAAAACTAGTCTGTAGAATTGTGTGATGAATAAAACAAATAATATCTAAAGAAGAAAGAAAAAAAGGAGTCCAAATATACAAATGCATAGTATGAGCAGAGAAAAGTTATTTAATGGTAAATATCTCTTGGAATCAAAGAACTAAAAGTGATAACATACTTTAACAATTGATTATAAATGGAAAATGATCAATTGGTAATGTTCATTTGGTATCACTGTATATGATCAATTGGAAATGTTCATTTGGTATCACTGTATATGATCAATTGGTACTCTTGCAAAAATCATAATATCAAGAAGAAGAAGAAACATATCAAGAAAATAAAAAAGATTCACACCTGTCCTTTATGACAAAGGAGAATACAACAAAATACTATGAAATAATAAAAACTCAGGGGGAGTATTTAATTTGGTCATCAAATGAGGAAGTCATTGGATTAGGTTTAAAAGACTTGATCACTAAAAAAAGTTGGTATCAATAAGACTACCTATTTAAACACAAAATCCCAAGAGATTGAGATAATAATTGGCACATTCACAGGGGGAGAAAAGCAGTAAAATTTTAACTCTTTGTCATTGATGTCAAATGGGGAGAAAAAAATAGTGAAACAAATTTGGTATTAGTATTTGGTATAATTAAAAGTTCAATCCTCGAACTTGAAAATGAGATCAGTGATAGGGGGAGAAAACATATTTGTTTTACATATATGTTTCCCTCAATGCCAAATAGGGATATTGTTGGAATTATTTATTGTGTGTTGTCATTGATGGCAACATGAGTGAAACATGTACAGTAATCAGAGAAAAAGGAATATCACCTTGGGCTAGAGGAAGATCACATTGGGGCAGAAGCAATTTGTGATCACTCTTGATCACAATAGGATCAACAAATAATCATATGTTCCTAAAGCTCAAGAGAGATAGTGGGGAGATTCTACAAAAAACACACATACAGAATCAAAGCACACAATGTTAAGGTAGAGGGAAAATATCAGGAGAAATAGATTATTGTGATCGTGTATAGACAATGCATAAATGAGCACACCGATCAAAGCTCATAAGATATGGGACATTTGAAGTAACACAACATAAATAGAGTTATGAAAATTAAGGAAATCCATGGAAAGTATTGTGGAGTAATTGTGATGGTTCCTTTTTGAATTTCGATAGAAATCAGAACCATTGAATCGAGGAGGAATAATTTTCATCGATGTAGTTTTCGGGACAAATTCAGGACCGTCAAATCAAGGTGGAGGCAGAGGCTGGGAGAAATTAAATCCCAACCGTTAGATCGATATAGAGAATCCTAAACCATATATCATGACCAATAGGACTCCAAAACATCACCACTTCAGCGAACATTGGAGACAAGGCAGAGGCATGAACTTGTGAAGTCACAAAATCTCGCCAACCGTTAGATCAAGGAGGGACTTCAAATGAATTCTCAACCATATGATCGAGTTTAGTGGAAGGACATGGATAGGAATGAAGTTTGGGAGCATTCATAGTCATCCGATCACTGGTGGAAACAAGGTCAAAATAACAACCATCGATGACCAAGTAGAAGGATAGGATAAGTGGGACCAAAGGCACAAATTTTTGAAATCCAACCAACTGTCATATCGAGGGAATAAATTTAGGAGCAATACGAACCGTTACATCAAGAAGGACAAGAACAATGATGGAGGTCAACTTAGGGTGATCTTGATTTATGAATATGGAGGTAACATATGACGACTATTGATTGGTGTTCGGAGGAAACTATACAAAGTCCACTAGAGAAGAGTTATTTTAACACTCTGAAATCAGAGTATCAGAACAAAATATTCCTCTTCGATACCCTTTATTCAATGTCCATAAAGGTAACATGTGGTGAATATTGATTGGTTTTCGGAGGAAGGTACTCAGATTTTAGTGAAGAAGAGTTGTTTTAAAACTCCGAAATCAAAGTATCGAAATAGAATATTCCTCTTCGATACCCTTTTTTCGATGTCCAGAAAGGTAACACATGACAACTGTTGATTGGTGTTCAGAGGAAGGTATTCAGAGTCTAGTGCAGAAGATTTGTTTTAAAAATCCGAAATAAGAGTATCGAAATGGAATATTCCTCTTTGATACCCTTTATTCGATGTCCAGAAAGGTAACACATGGAGACTATAGATTGGTGTTCAGAGGAAGGTATTCAGAGTCTAGTGGAAAAGAGTTGTTTTAACACTTCAAAATCAGATTTTTGAAAAATAATATTCCATACGATACCATCCGTTCGAAGAGATGAAGAATGTGGAAGTGGGATCCCTCCAAATACAAAGAATATGAGAATATTCCTTTTGAGGTAGGATGGGACACATAGTCCAATTAGATGGTGACAAGTATCAAGGTCAATGTGGCACATAAGGAATGTAAAAATCACAAATTAGGGTGACAAGTGGAACACACACTAAGGGTCCACGTTATCATAGGTGACATCAGTATTCCACGTTACTACGATATTACAGCCTCCGGATATGTCCAATGTCTCCTACTAGCAAAAGTGCCAAATCCTCGAAATAAATATCTGACCATCCATCGAGAAGGAAGATCCACGGTCGAGATCCAAAAGCGCAAAGTAACGTGTATGAATATTTACTTGGTGGAGGCAACACACTATGATATGGACCATTGAAGTTTATGGACAAGCATCAACTTGAGATTAAAGCGTACAATGGGAAGTACATTAAAAAACCACCTTGTTAAGTTTGCGTGGACTGTCCACTCAACCACAGATTAAGTCCTGATCGTCGATTTGTTTTAGCCTCCAGGATAATGTTGAAATCACTAGATTAGTGCCTATTAGGACTTGCATTTGGTCATGGGTTTTGGTCTCATGTAGAAGAATAGGGGGGGAAGAAGAAAAGTGCTAAACAAAACAACATTTGAAATGGATAAGTCCATAATAATGAGCCCACGGTCATTTGAAAATAATGGTTTGAAGGAAGCGTTTTTTTGTAGATATTCAAATCCAGGACAAGAAAATAATCAGTGAAGGGTTAAAAAGATGAAAATTTTGCAAAAGATTTGAAGTCTTTAACAAACTATTAATAATAATAAAAACAAAATATATTATTGCTAATTTAAATGAAGAGGTGGAATGATTCAAACAAAGGGATACAATGCTTCAAATCTCACACTAGTTGGAAGTCTATAAAAGCAAGAAAGTGTGGTGAAAAGAATGTTCCTTGGTGGATATATATATATATATATATATATATATATAATGGATTGAATGAAATTTCATTCTATTAGTTTGGTTCCTGTTTACAAACTAAGTCTTGTTATGAGGGTTGGATTCCTCACATCTTAGTTGGATCTGAGATCAACAAGTTGGGTGTTGCTATGAGGGTTGGATTCCTCATTTATCAGTTGGATTTGAGAACTACAAGATGGGTCTTGTATAAGAGAGTTGGATCTCTCATATTCATTTGAAGTTGAAGATATTAAAGGATTGATTTTATTTGTATTCATTCAAGTTAAATAAATAAAAGAAAGATATTTTATCTACTTCATACAGTTTGTGTTATACATGTTTATGAATAATTAATTTATATGCATATATATTATTCAGTTAATTCATTTAATATATGAAAGTGTGAAGATCATTCAAAAGTTTTAGACACTGATTCACACCCCCCTCTCAGTATCAGTGTATGTTTCAACATATTTGTCTTGATATTGCATTACTATGTATCATGGGAGTTGGATTTCTGGGATCTATTCTTCCTTTACCTACTCTTTATTATGATATTTCTTTGCTGTAGATTCTGACAATATGGTTCTTGAAACCTGTTCTTATTTCACTTTCATTCCTTGTCTTTCTCGTACTATGACAAGTCTTGTAATTTCTGAAATCTAGTCTTTATTCAGTTGCTCTTCTTCTTGTTCTTTTATTTTCCAAATTTTAGTATATCTGATATTTGTTTCTTTATTAATGGATGGAACTGTCATGCTTCTACAATTCTGAGCTATATGAACATAGTTGTGGCATTTGTAACATTCAATATTATGTGGGGCCACATAAGTATTTCTTTCTTGAATATTTCTTTCATAATCCCTACAATCTGCAACCTTATGTCCAAAGTTAGTACAATAAAAACAATGACCATAAAATAAATTTACATACCTGAGAGTGAATGATATTCTTTGAGGTGTAGTCCTTCGGAAATCATGCTTTAGTTGATCACGATATTCTCTTCGATTGACTCCTTCATTATGAGTGAAGCTTCTTGGTTGTTTAAATGTGGAAGGTCTTCTTTGGTGTCCATATCTTCTGTAGTCTTCTTCTCGAGTCTTCTATCCTTTTGGAAATTCTTCTTTAGGGGATTGCATTCTCCCTTGTTTATAGAACCTTTGATAACTTCTGCATAACTTACAATTCTCTTAATTTTTTCCTTCTGATAACTTGTGACATTTCTCTTCAACTATCTTTACTAATGATGTGGATGCTTCTTCATTGTTTTTGCCGAGATTGACAAATTTTACTCTTAACATAACAAATTCTTCAAGATTCTCATAGTCTTCTTCTTTCTTCTTCATCTGGATCTTCATTACTTCTTCTGTTCTTCTTGCTTCTTCAATTGGGATTTTCAAGGTGACGATTTATTCTTCAAGTTATGTTGCTCATTTACTGTATACTACTTCATTTGGATTTTCTATCTCATCACTTTCAATTTTCAAATATGGGCATTAAAATTCAAGACGTCCTCCTTTTTCACATTTAAAGCAAAAAAACACACTTCTGTTGATTTCGTACTCTTCTTCTTCTGAATATGTATGACAAGATGAGCATCTTTCCTCTTGTTTTGTACTTGCATATTCTTTGGCATTCTTTGAATCTATGATGGGTGAATAATAGATATTATGTAACTTATTCCAAAGTTGTTTAGATGATGAAAATTTACCCACTTTGTCCTTTACTGAATCATATAGTCCTTCCAAAATGAAATCCATTGCAATTTTGTTATTTCATTTCAGTTCCTTCTTGGATGCATTATTTTCCCTTTTGAAACTATCATATTTGGTAACAAATGATTTCCAAATATCATATCCTTGTGCGTGTAAAAATACCTTCATCTTGGAACTCCACAACTCATACTTTAGATCCTTCATACCATTGAACATTGGTGCTGCAGTCATACTGTATTCCATGATCTACCTTCCAATGGTTAAATTGTTTTCCTGAAGGAACGATCTCTGATACCAATTGTTGGATTAGTGAGAGAGGGGGGGTTGAATCAGTAATGTAATGTCCCCACTTTGGGACATCATCACAGTGCAGTGATTTATGATGATCAGAGTAGCCAGATGGATTCTATCACGAGTACATGGGTATTTGAGAGGCATTGTGGGGTCCATCTTGCATTTATCATCATATTCCATCATTATGAGCCATTCTGCATAGGTTGGCTTTGGTTTCATTGCATTCCGACGATTTCCATGATTTTGACTATTTTGAGCTATAAGTTAATTGAAATAACTGAAGAGGTCATTTTGGGCACATTACTTGGAGGAACCTCTTAGTGTAATAGCTCATTGGAATCCGGAGGAGCAACACTACAGGATGGGATGGCTAGAAGTGACTTTCAGTGGTCATGAAAGCCACAAGGAGAGATAAGGATCTTTTCAGAGGTAAAAAGGTTAATTAATTAATTAAATATTAATAAAATGAAAGTCATTTTGGAGGGACAAGGTGAGCCAAAAGTATAAAGGAAACGCAAGGGACGCTTCTCATTCATTCATGTATGTTTATCAGTTTGATATCTGGATTTAGCTAGTGAGCCCATCTCTTGGGGGTTTTGAGGGTTTTGACTTAACAAACCCTAAAGGACGATTCAGTGGTGAAAGATTCCACCTAGATTGTCCCAAGATTGGTCTTGGAGATGCAATACTCTCCCACACCATTCTAGTCATATCTACATCAGTGCATGAGGCTCTACACAGCCACAGGCACAAGAAGAGGAGGAGGGCGCACCATTGGGGGCTTCCAGCAAGGGGGGCGCACCATCCTTGGAGAGAGATTCGATGTAGGAGATTGACAGGGCCGTTGAGGATTCTATCACTTGGGTTTTCATTACAAGGCCTTGGACAATAGATCTAGTGCTTTCTGAGATAGTTTTATGGCTCAGATTATTTCTTGAGTAGTGGGGCGAATTGAAGAGAAGGAGGGCGTTTTTGAGATCCAGATCTAGTTCGTTTGGAGGGGTTACACTTCAGATCTGACCCTGAGACTTCACCTAGTGAATTGCAGTGTCCCGATCTATATTTCTGGAGAGTTTCAGATCATTTGGAGGCCTCCTTCAGCAGGGCCGAATTATCTAGGGCTTCAGTCATCCAGTGGGGTGCACCATTTAGTGGGGGATTTCATATCTACAGAGATTGAGAGGGATCTTGGAGATTCGGGAACCTGGGTTGTTCTTACCATCACCCGATATATCAATTGGCATATTTCTTAGGGTGATTGGACACTTTTGGCAGCAGGGTCGAGTTATTGAGGGTTTCAGCCTTCTATTGGAGCATGACATTCTTCAACTGGAGAGTTTGGCATTAAGATCTGCTTGTATTGACCTTCATTTCTTATTCAGCCTTTGGAGGCATCTTTTGTATTAGCGGGAGCATTTTGTAGCAGCTCTTATCTATTGTCTATCTTTTTGGCCATTTGTTGAGCATTCCAGATCAACATCTTCATTGTAGCAGGTTTCTCTATTTTATGAATAAAGAAGAATTGAGATGTTTTGGCTTGTCTATCTTATTGCATATGGTTGAGGTATGTTCCATGGTTATCTCTT
>SNQJ01S0280345.1:0-11235 GCA_010110895.2 Picea sitchensis | reverse complement strand
GTGGTTGTGTCTTGACAGTCGTTGGGTGGCGACGTAGAGTCCAGTGTGTCTGTTTCCCCTCCTCCACGCGCGCACACAGTTTAAAAACAAAAAAAAAATATTCCGAGTTGTTGTCGTAACAAGGAGGGTCATTACATAAATCTTAGCCTTGGGCTGTGGGTACTTAAGATGGTAGACGAGAATGGTCGGATTAAGGGAACCTTTTGTTTTCAATATTTTTTCGGGATTGAAAACAGGTGTGGTATGTTTACCATCTAGGTTTTGTCTGGTGTTCCTTCACCCGGAAGCCATCTTACTTAAATGTGGAGTCACCAAGTGAATGATGAAAGTTTAGCCTTAACAAGGTGTTCACCCTTTGTTCACTATCACAGGGTAGAAACTAAAAAATGTCGTTCTCCCAGGGAAAAGGTTTCGTAACTTTGTTCCCTGATAACGGAGCCAGAAAGATGTTATTCCAGAGTCTATACTTAAGGCTAGAAATTATAGGGTCTAGGCATCTGAAAGTGGTGTGAAATATAAAAAGGGGGTAGGATCAACCTTCGGGAAAGGAAGCTAAGGTTGATTTCTATGTTGCCTTTATCTTGCTTCCAAATGTTCTTGGATACTTATATCCCATTCAATGGCGGCCCATGAACGTTCGAGTTCTACCTAGGTGGTGGTTGTTTTAAGTATGCTGTCGAAAGGGTTCAAAGTGATGGTGGTTTGATCCGACAAGCCGGGTCCAATATTGGGTTGTTTGGCAACGGGAACAGTCATAGAGGAACATGGAAAGTTAAAGGAAAGTTCGAGGTTTAGGATGCTACCTCAATTTTTGGATCGTATAAAGAATACTCTTGAATCTAAAATCACAGATAGAATGCAAACCAAAGGCCTTTTCCCATAACTGAGTTAACTTTTTTAATAAATTGTGTGAGAAATGTGAGAAAACATTAAGCTATCTATAATGTGAGTCTTCTATCAAGGGAGAATCTCACCCTATAAACAAAAGAAGAAAAAGACAAGAAGAAATCTAACGAAGCATAAAATATAAAGATCTAAAAAAATTTCACAGGTCTTGTACCTACTGATAACCGATATAGAGGAAAAACTGCAAACGATTAGATGTCTAAAATTTTATCACCACAGTAGAGGTTATACTAAATTGCAGTGAAGCATTCATCAGACATATATATGCGAAATGAAATTGAATATAAGATAATAGAGGAAACAAACTCACAACTCAGTCTTGACAAAATCAGAAATCTTTGGATTGCTTTATATTAATTTTCAAATGAAAAAGTCTCTATTACAATCGGCCAAAAAAGGTCCAGCCTCATTTCTTTCTTCAAAATGCCTATTTATACAAACTTTTGAACATTTGAATTTCAATCGTTCTCGAAATTTTCAGTTCCAAAATGGGAAGTTCAACCGTTTCGCTTCTTTTCCTTTGTCATCTTTCATGCGGGTGGAGAACCTTCCCTTCTTTACTCTTCGGGTTCTAAAAATAGAATAGGCAAACACATGTGATGATTTGGTACCGGAAACCTGTCCTTTTGCCTACTTTGTGCAAGTGACGCACCTCTCTACCAACTGGGCTATCAACTTGGAAGGCTCTGCTTGGTGGTTTGCCTCAAAAGTCTAACAATCCTTCACTAATTATGGAAACCTTCCTCCCACTTGTCGGTCTTCAGTGGTGATGGAACATAGTTGTATACTTGGTTTTATCAACCATTTATCCACTTGGACTATGTCAGTCTAGTTGATCTGTGATATTTCAGCCCACTCTTTTTCCTCATTCTCCTTGATATTGAGCAGGTGCTTGTCTATATCAATTTGTCCCAGTGTCCCAGTGTTGCTTCCATTATCGAGACTTAACAAACTTTCATCTATCAAGCTAAAGGTTTCTTCACAAGATTTTATTACCTCTTTAGCTTGTTCTCTGCTCTGTGATATGTTTCTCTCCCACGCCTTCAGCAAGATGTTACCTCTAGTCTGCTCTGGGATGGAGATCTTGGAACTACTGCCCATTTCCCTTTTCCTCGTGGCTATGACAGCCTCTTGGAAAGAAACCTGAGCAGCCCCAGCTTCTCTTTCTCTCAAAGAGATGTCTTCAAGCACTCGATCAATGTTCTGGCAGTGGTTTTGAATGGTTTCCACTTTAGCAAGTAAATCTTTTTGAGCTGCTGACACTCTTTTTTGGATTTCAATAGCTTGGGATTGGAATATCTCGATATCTATCTCTTGACTCTCGATGAAATTTAATTTTTCCTGTAACTGCCCTATCAATTCTTCTTGTTGGCTTATCTATGACTGACTAGTCTAGGCCGACAGCTGTGTTTGTTCGAGATCAGATTTGAGCCGCTCGATTTCCTTTTGATCGACTACTCTGACTAGCTCTAGACCTGTGTTCACCTGATCTATGACAGTAGCTTCTGTTGTAGCTCTATTAGCTTCCAAAGTTCTGATTAAGCGGTTCTTCTGCGTTAATTGTTCTTTTAGGGATCTGACAGAGTATTGTTTGGCTATAGAAAAATCCCCCAACGTCCCTTCTATCTGAGTTGTGAATTCCCCCTTTTTCATGGCTTTTCCATCGGCTAGGATTTTGAATTTTTTTGGTACCCTTGTCTCATATCAATTTGTCCCAGTGTCCCAGTGTTGCTTCCATTATCGAGACTTAACAAACTTTCATCTATCAAGCCAAAAGATTCTTCACAAGAGTTTCTCATTACCTCTTTTAGCTTGTTCTCTGCCTGCGGATATGCTCTCTCCCCACGCCAAAGACGTTACCTAGTCCGCTTCCGGGATGGAGATCTTCGGAACTACACTACTTCCTTTCCCTGCGGGTCATGATGCCTCTCGAAAGAAACCCGGAGCAGCCCCAAAATTTCAAAGAGACAAAGTTCAAGCACCATCAATGTTCCGGGCAAAGGGCCTTTGAAATGGTTTCCCTTTTGAAGCAAATCTTTGATTGACACGATAGTTTTAATCGACGAGATCGACGGACGGATGTTTTATCGATCAATTAATTTTGCTGTTCGGTCGGTTTATGAAAACATTTTTATCCGCTCAATCGGTTTTAATTTCGTCTGTCAACTTCCGGTCGCAAAATTTGTTCGACCGGATTCGGTTTTGATGATTTCGCCGCATCACCGTACGCATCTTGTCTTTGCACATCCGGCGTACTGGCGAATCACTTATTCCACTGGCGTTTTGATTCATTTCACGAACTGGCATTCATTTACATCATTTTGTGCGTCCCAAATCTAATAAAGAATATGTATTCAAGTGGATGGGGAAGGGGTGGCCATACCTTCTTCAAAAACCCTTTAATATCTTTGCTTATGCCACCAATAACAATTTGCCTAGCGATTTCACGACAAACCAACCTATCCGGTATAAATAATGATAGAGCACATTGTGGCATGAGGCCAAAACCCCGGGATGTATGAAAATTCCACTTATACATACCATTTAGCCACACTACTCAAGTTGGTGGCGATGCTATCTCAAATCCTGGGTGGTGGGTTACCAAAGATGGAGACATCCATTGGTACCATTACCCAATTGAAAATATCGAAGGAATTATGTATTTTATCCTCCCAAAGTTTCGGTGATAGACATGGATAGGCCTAAAGATCATATGGGGTCCAGCTCCATCTCATTAGAGTGAAAGGCGTCATGAAACAAACATCGTCCATTATGTAGGCAGACATGAAAAATGAGGCGGATTTTCCATTCAAAGGCCTTCAAATGGCAGACTCGGATATTCGGGGACTGATTGGTTGTGGGATCGTTCGACAACAGCTTGGCCTACCGAAGGAAACACCTTTAGCTTAATTATGTATCACAGGCACCCATGGGAGGAAAAAGCAAGGTTCCTTCCCATACAACCTATAGGTCATCATTGTTATATACCGGTCTGTGGATTCTAAGGGAAGAGATTAGCCAAACTTCAAGTACTATCCACCTGACCTTTGCGTAGCGAAGCACCTAATCTTTGATCGTGACTGCATAAAGTCATTTATTGTCGCATTCCTTCCTTGAAATATTTCAGAACTCATCATTGTACCTAATTTCATCAAGGGTGACAGCTGATACATTTGCCTACAAAATGTTCCGCTACCGAAAAGTCCTAATCGCCACATTATGCCTAATTAATAGTTCCTGTCAAGATGTCCACATGGTCTAGCACCCATCCGATCATATCATAATAGGGAAGGAGTCATGGCCTGTCATTATTTGAAAATCTCTGCTTGAACGCCAATTTTGTATATGGTGGCCAAATTGTCCTTCCTGCTATCATTGACTGCCCGAAAGTACCCACCAATTTGATCAAAAATGTCATAGACGTGATGACTGTGTTTCACAAGACACTTCGGGTGAAGTATCAAAAATAGTATTTGTGCCCTGACCTAAACTCTCAAAGACCGCCTTGGATTTTTTTCATGGAGCCATGATAGAGTAATATGCACTTATCTCTCCTGTAGTAAAATTGTGTATACAAAATGAAGAATGATGAAAAACTTTTAAGCAAAAATGTAAAATAAAATTTGAAATAATGAAAGAAAGAACTCTTTATCTTAACCATTTAAACCCCAAAGTGTCCTTGTGAAAAAAATGGTCAAATAATTTTTAAAGAAAGATTTAGTAGTAAAAACAAGATCCTACCTGGCCACTTCGCCGGATTTCAAATAAATGCCATAATTTGTTTGACGAGTCGTAACATGAATCAACGCAAAAAATTGAAATTCTACTCAGAGATTTTGCGGTTAAAATCAGATGAATGTACGACATCCGCTGGCTCTTAGAATTAGGGTTTGTTTTGTTCTAATCTCCATTTCGGTTCAATGGATCGAGAAACACCCTCCTTTGAGCCCCTAAACCTGAAATCATGATGATGCGATTTGGTTTGAAAAACGTAATCTGCATTTATTGCTTAATTAATCCATGTTTAAATAATATCGCAAGAATCACTTAATTCTGGCTAAGGTATAGTTCTTTGAAGAGCGACACGAGTCGGAAACCCCCATGCTATTTGACTATGGTTTAAAATATTTACCCCTAACACTAACCCCAAGTGACTTTTGGAAACTGTCTGAAACCTTGCAACTTGTAACTCCCGGTTTAAAACTTTGCAACTTGTAACTCCCAAAGCATGAAAGTGTGAGGTAAAGAAAAGTGATAGACTTGTCGTTTAGTGGTTAGACTATGGATAATTAGGATCATTGTCGAGGTAAATTTTTGATTGCAAGAATTATATTTCAACAATTTGTAAGCATGCTCCAACACATACATCAAAAATCCAACTATTCATAGAAATAAGATATACCTTTGGAATCAATGGATAGATCTGATGCATCTCGAAAGAATCAGACTCCTTCCATGGAGCTTGAGTGATTATGGTTTAGAACTCTCCTGAGATATTCATCTTCTCAAGTTTCATGGTTTTACCAACATGAAAAATTATACCCTATACATTAATGCCTCACAAGACGCTGTATGTAATGCAGCACCCTAATACACTGTTAGGTTGTGTACGCCTAAGAAAATAGGGTTTTTTGGTAATCATTGTAATTCCAAAAGTGCAAGATAAGAAAAGAAACTTCAGGAAAATTGATCAAATACAACTAAAAGAACTTCAAGCAACATATGTACTAAATGAAACTGAAACTAAAAAGTGTTGTCTAGGAAATGGAGATGAAAGTTGATACGGGAATGTAAGAATGGGTCACATACACTTTTGATAACCTTTTCAAAGTCAACAAAAGGAAGCAGTAAGAGAAATTCCACATATCACGAAACCAACCAACAATTTGGTAGAAAAGCAATGTCAACATGGAAAGCAAACAAAGAACATGTTTAAATCAAAGAATATTCAATGACAAGACTAATGGAAATTGTGCATAATTTGACATATCGACCAACTACAACTAAGGGTTTAAAAGGTGATAAATATTTTATGTTACTAGTTGATGATTATACAAGAATGATCAGTAAATATTTCTCATGAATAAGTCAAACGCTTTTGAAAAACTCTAAGGTCTAAGGAATTTGTTGAAAATGAAATGATTCAAAATCAAATTTTGAGATCTTATAAATTGGAGGAGGAGCTCACTCAAAGCAATTTATGGACTATTGTAGGCATGGAATAAAAGGAAATTTCGCTAAGTTAGGATACCTCAAGATAATGGAGTTGTTGAAAGAAAGAAAATGACAATACAAGAAATGGTCTGAACAATGTTAATGGATTCCAAATTGACAAATATTTTTGGGACACAAGCAGTGCATACAAAAGTTAACATTCAAAACAAAGAGTAATTCTAGAAAACAACATCATAAAAACCCTCTATGAGCTAAGAAAGGAAGACCAACAAATGAAGCTAATTTTGTGCATTTGGAAGCAAGTGCTACATCAAAAGAGAATATGTATGTATCGAGAAAGTTTTGACTCTCATGTGGACAAAGGAGTACTTCCTGTTGGTTACTCAAGTAAAAGAAAAGAATACAAGTGTTACAACATGAGGTTGAAAAAAGTGTTGGAAAGCATCAATGTAACAATTGATGAAACAAGTATACGAGAATTAAAGGAAGAAGAAAAATGAATCAATGGAAAAACTTTTCAAGAAGAAGCAGATGAAGAAGAAGAGAAGGGAATATGAAGAGAATCCGACATAAGTAGAATAGAAAGTTCAGCAAGTGCCTCATAATACACCTAGAAAACGAAAGTAATAAGAATCATCCTTGACATCATATTATCGGAAACAAAGATGCAAGAGTTGAGACTAGAAGAAGAATCTGCTTTGCCAAAAACAAATTCCACCTAGCACTCCTTTACTCCACGATTAAACCCAAATAAATTTTGAAGAGACCAATACAATGGATTTTGGAATAAGGCCATGTATGAAGAATTGATCAAATAGAAAAGAATGACACTTGGGAATTGTCTCCAAGACCAAAGAATAAGAATGATTGGCAAAGTGGGTATTCAAAATAAACTGAATGAAGATGGTAAAGTAATCAGGAACAAAGTCATATTGGTATGTAAAGGATATGCGAGGTTGAACTGACTTTGAAGAGAAATTTACCCTAGTTGCCAAAATGGAAGCAATTTGATTGATTTTAGCTATGCATGCTCCACACATTAAAGTGTATTAGATGGACATAAAATCAAATTTATGAATCGGGGAACGAAGAAGAAGTCTACATCGAAAAACCGTATGAATTTGCTGTCGAGAAGTGAGATTATGTGTGTAAATTGAAGAAGGCCCTATGCTAAGAAAAGTACCCATCTTACCAACCTTCACTTCACTTTCAATTCACTTTCACTTAACTTTTAACCATATTCCGCTTTTCAATACCCTTAAATTAAACCATTTCATGATTACATGGGTTTTTAGACATATTTATTTTCCAATGCATCTATTTTAGTGTTTTGAGTGAATTTATGATTAAATATTGGAAAATAACATATCTTTACACTTATATATGAAAGTGGGATGAGTTTCAAGATGTTTACAGGTGTATTTGAAAACTCCAACCAATTCAAACTTGACCATCAAGCCTCAAACGAATTTCCTCTTCAACCTCTTTGAAGATTTGATGAAGATTTGAGATCTACTCAAGTATCTTGGATGGAGATTAATCATGAAAGAAATATTTTTGAGAGGATTTGTAGAGATATCACTTGATGTGTGTGAGCACATGGTTGTAACAAAATGAGAGACATTTGTAGATCTAGGAGAGATTTGTGGATCTGTTATCTTAAACTTTTTATAAATAAGAGTGCCTCGATTCAAGGAGAGGACCTTGGAGCATTGGGACCAAACCTATGATGGAATAAGAACTCAAGATTTCTTTTCTACACGGGCCTTATTCCTCTAGTTTAGACGAATGTTTTAGTTTATGTGTTACTTTTTTCTTACGAGAATTGAGCTCTCACTCTAAATAGATCATAGTAGCATTTTCTGCTTGTTCTAATGCTTTGAATAGGTTTCTATATAAGGTTTTATTGTTTTATTAGAACTTATTTGATTATTTTGATTGTTGATAGGTTATTTTGAAACATTCCGAGAAGACCTCCCTAAAGGAAAGTTTTGCTAGTGTTTTCATGCCTACAAATAACTAAGCCTTTTTAAGTGTATTTATTTCAATGCATGAGTGTGTATTTTGATGATCTTGATTGTTTACAGGCATTTGAAACATTCCGAGAAGACCTCCGAAAGGGAGATATAAGTTTTCATGCCTACAATAACTAAACCTTTTTAAGTGTATTTATTTTCAATGGCTTATGTTTACTTGATGATATTGATTGTTGATAGGTTTAGTGAAACATCTTGAGAGGACCTGTTGAATGGGAGCTAATGTTTTCATGCCTAAAACAACTAGCCCCATAAGTGGAATTGAGAAAGAGTTAGGATTTTATTGAATTTTCTTATATTAGAGTTATATGCCTACTCCTTTATATATTTTGTTGGCATCATCAAAAGCTTACGAGCATCCCCGGTTGATAATTAAATGAAACTGGGAGACCTCTATGAAATTGAATTGCCCCAACATCTTGGCTTTGTTGCTGGGGATGGTGCTAATGGATTAGGCATTAGGAATTTAATCAATATGTTTTCTTGGTTTGATTGATGCAAATAAAATAGCTAACTCATGACGAAAGGACAACTTGGTGATAGCAGGATCTTAGTAACATGAGGGAGCTCAATTATATGATTGTTTTTAGTATTTGTTTCCATGTTTGTTTCCATATGACCTCATCTTATTTCCCCGGGGTAATTCTCTACTCTGGTGGAAACAAAGAAGATCCACCTTGCTTACTAACCATTTATGGACAAAGGGTCTAGAATGCAGCCCAAAGACTATATTGAGGAATGGTAGCAAGAAGTGAAGTTATGCCACAATATTCATCACCCTTCAAGAGATCCATGCAAAGAAATCGAAAAGGTCGAATGATTTCAGATATCTCCATACAAAACAATCAAAGTACATTTTTCAAGTTGATATGAGCATTTAAAATTATAACTTTAAAATGGCTCTATTGGCTAATGAATATATTCCTAAAACAAAAACTAAAAATAGTTTTTAGATAGATAGGAAAAAAAATAAAATAAACTCTTTTATAGTTTTAGGATAAATTTGATGTTTCGTGGTGCAAAGTAAGAACCATCCATCTACTAATCATTGGTAGGAACATCTGTGGAAAGGACACATGGAGGAGGAAACAAACGTAGTCTCAAGAGCCAAGCAAATTCAGGACTGGCATAAGAGGTAACAAAAATCTCACATGTTTTCAATCCTATATTCTCATCAAGATGCTCTCTTCATGCCTTTGTTGTGACCTGGAAGACTAGAAAGGAGAAATTGATATAAGTTGTCTCAATGTTCATTTCTGATTTAAAAATTCTCAACATTTTTGCAACAAAATTCCATATTTAAAGGTAACCTAAAAAATAGGGTTTAGATTTCATCTCCAAATTTACAATTTGCTTCTTTCTAGGCCTCATCTAATTCCATTTCATTAAAACAAAATCATTCCATTTCTTCTTATATATATATATATATATATATATATATATATATATATATATATATATACATTACAAAATTAAAAATTATATATAATTTTTTTTTATATATAGTTTAAAAAATATGTTATATATATATATATATCACACACACACACGTGCACGCTAGGTTAAAAATAAACCAAAAATAAATAAATATTTAAAACAAAAAACTTTGTTAAAAAATATTAATAATAAAAAATAAAAAAACTATAATTAATTATTATTATTATTATTTTTAATGATTTAATAAATAATTCAAAATAAAAATACTTGCAAACCATGAACAATTAGACCTTCCGATATTTGTCTCATTGACATATTCATGTTTCCTTAAAAAAAAAATTAAAGTTATATTAAAAAAAATTAAATAAAAATAGTTTAAATAAAACCATGTGCATTGGCAAATTCTGCACATACTAGGTTTCATGTAGTTCCGCTTCAACCTGTAATTCAATAATTATTTGTGTTACAACCTTTCTGAATCCGATCCCTATCTACATACAATAATAAAATCCATGCTTCGTCTTAAAATTTGGCTCTCCTCATAGTGGTAAAAGCATATAAATCCTCCGACGTTTGCATTACTTAGGCTTCGGCCTTGGCAATTTCCAGCTTCAACCTGCATAAAATGATAACCCTGCACTAATCAACCAATTCTCCAAGCTTTGATGAAGGAATTAAAAATATGTTTAGGCAGTGGAGGTCGGTGGTTCGAACCATCTGGATCGTTGCTATTATTCAGGCTCGTACAAAATTTCAACTCAAATAAAACTCTTCGGTGGCAATCAACCACATGATAGGTGTGATGCAATGATCAAACTGATGGTTATATGTGTTGAGATCTCGGGTTCGATCCCGGTGGATGTGCCCTTTTTAACCACCCATCGCAACCAAACTCAATTCAAATACTTAATTCCCAATTCATTTAATAACTCACATGCTTCGCGCATTGTTAAGTCATTGGGTTTTCATAAGTGAGGTCACATGTTCAAACCTCTAGCCTTCGATTTTTAACACATGCAACAAACAATTCCACTTTAAATAAATTTATTTCCATCTTATTTAACAAGTTGAATCTTTAGTGTGTTGGTAAGTTATTTGGATATTACAAAGGAGGTCATCAATTCAATTCTTGTCGACGCTCCTATTTTGGCACTTGTCGTACATTTAAAAACAAACTTAAACAATTTAATTTCCATTCCATTGAACAAGTGATATGGTTGGAATAATATAAAGGTGTTTGATTTGTTTGGTGAAGGTTGTGGGTGAAATCTTGGTTAATCCTCCATTCTTTAACCACTTGTTACATAGTTAAAATTTAAATTAATTTATTCTTACTCTATGTATCAAGTGATATAGATGGTATAATGGTAAAGTGCTTGATTTGTTTAAACCAAGTCACGAGTTCAATTCCTCAAAGTGCTTTGTGTTGTGGTTTAAGTCATTTTGGTCCAAAAGAGGTTGCCACATGGCAGCCTCTGATTGGTCACTTGTCTACCATGTAACAGTCCAATCATATGCCACGTGGCACCCCTGCATGCAAATTTTTTCCTGTTTTCCGCAAACTTCCGACAGTTATAACTTTCTCATACAGATTCTGGTTGACACGAAACAAGTAGCATTGGAAAGATATGGAAGAGAGCTATGCAATGGAGTCATTATCATAGCAATTTGAGATAAAAAA
>SNQJ01S0280344.1:0-11235 GCA_010110895.2 Picea sitchensis | reverse complement strand
CTGAAATGAAAGGAACCTAATGCATATATAAGAAGGTTATAACGATCAAATACGACACATACCATGATACCTCGGACCGATTACCTCATGGAGCAAGAGTCCTCTCCGATGCAAACCCAGGCCGGTAGTGATGGAAACTACTACTGCTGACAGGACAAATCTGGCTGAGAAGAAGAAAGATGAGCCCTCCGGGGCAATGCTCAAGTCACTCCTGCTCTCGGTACTCCATGTCTAAGACCATGTGGGCCTCGAGACATGATCTCCTAGTTATCCCTAGATATCGGGGATAACAGTCACAATAGAGGTGCATACCTCCCGAAGCTACCTTAATATTAACAAATAGGACAATAGGTTAGAATCCATACGGACAAATAATATATTGAGTAATAAAATGTATATGAGTGAATAGTATGATGAATACAATGAACAATGAGGGCTTGTTATATACCCACGTAGGGGTGCCCTTTACCAATAGACATGTCCTTTCATTATTAATTATTAATATTTATTAATCATTATCTTATTAATATATACTTTATATGTATATTTATGTTCATAACATCTTCAAAATTCTTTATCCTCAAAGCATATTAATGAAAGACTTAATGATTTTTTCTTTGACTTGTAATTTCCTCTGATCTAGTGTTCTGGAAGCTATCGTAGTTGACGATATCAAACGATATGAGTGACGAAGAGCTGAGAAGAATCGATGAATTGTAAAAGAGTCTGCCCACCCTAGTTCGATCTTCTGTGAAACTAGGTGTTTATAGGGTTCTCATCTTGGATAATATTGATATTCTAACTGGTCAATATATATACTCTTATGATTTGAATGTTGATAGGGAGTTCTCATAACATGATTCCCCTTTATCATACTTGTAGAATTTTTTTCTTTTGACTTTGATATATGATTTTCTTCATGCGTCGATGTTGCCTTGTTAATGGCTGAATTTTGATTATTAAGTATATATGGAGCTTCCATCGTTTGTACTTTGACATCTGACGTTGTCTTTTTTCTAGTTCATTTTGTAGCTTCTTGAGTGGTACTTTCTTCATTACCTGATTTGTTGATATCTTTAATGTCTGGATTCTCTTCTTTCAATTTTTTGATTTGTTCTAGTAACTCATGATTAAGGTTCTTCAAACGAGAATTTCCTCTGTGAGGTTCTTCTTCAATTATTTTTCGAGATCCTCCTTTTCTTGGTCTAATTTTTTTCCATATTTCTTCGTAACTTTAGCCTTCTTGATTTAGATGAGAAATTTTTTATTATGGCCTTTTAAGCGGGAAATTTCTTCGTTTTTTTCTGTGATAACTTCGTGAAATTATTTCGACGTCCCTTGCATTACTTTTTTATTTTCTTGAAGTATTACTTCTGCGATATTGTTAAAGTCTTCTAGTGTTACTAGCTCTGATTTAGTGTCTTGTAATGTTATCATTTTCTCCTTACAGGGGAATGTTACAAACTTTTTTTCCATGTTTAAGATGAATGTACCTAGATTTTTAAACCAGGGTAGCCCGATAATGATGTCAATTTCTTCTGTATACATAGTTATAACATAGAATTGAGATATATATTCATATTCATCAATTTTCACTTGTAGCTCCTTAATTTGGAAAATATCTTTATTTTCTATTATATTTGGCTCTAGAATTAATAATTGATTTGCCAAATCAATATTAATGTAATTTTCATTATAGTCCAAGTTGATAATGATGTTAACCTCTCTTCCTTGAATACTCACCTTTAATGTAGGAAACCCGTAACATACGATTGGACAAACTTCATAAAAAAATCTTCCTTTTTTCATTTTATTAGAATCCATTTTGGCTTTCATCAACATTTTATATGAAAAAAATACTTCAACTTCTAAAAAAATTATTTTTAATTACTTGTAACTTGTACTTAATTTAATATTGGCCTCACAATTTTCAAATTACTCCTTATAACTCTTCTTAAAATATGTATATTCTTAAATACTTTTGTAACTCTATAAAAAGTTATATATATAATTTTCTTTTTTATATAAGAAAAAAAAAAAAAAACACCTTTTATAACTTTTCCTTCCAATTAATAAGGGTGCTTTTCACTTTACCAATAATTAAACCTGATCCTTAATCTTGATTTTATAACTTTTCCTTTCTTCTTGGTAAAAATATAAAATCACTTTAACATATGCACACTTATGTTAAAGTACTTTAATATATTCACACTTATCCCCTCTTCATAAAGTGAGTTCAAAAATTTCTTTTTACCCCTCTTGATAAAGGCGACAAGGGTTAACCCAACGTAACACTTTGGAATTTAGATAGGACTTTTGTTTTTGCCACTTAATTACCCTTTTAAATTTACTCATGTATGGTTAATTATCTTCTTAATTATTCATCCCCCGCCTTTCATAATTGCAAGATTTCTTTGGTCACGATTTCCTACGCAATGATTATGGTAGCAGAAAATGTCACAACAGAAAATTGACCATATTGTAGCAGTAGTACTCTGGATTTCCTACGCAATTGATTATGTCACAACAGTAGTAAAGAAAATGTCACGATGGTAGCAGTAGTACTCTGGATTTGACCATATTGTACGGCCCGGTAAGAGGTTTATGTATGACAATTAACTGTACGGATGGTTTAAAGGCTATTGTATGGCCTGTAGCAGATCGTACGGATGAAGAATTGTAGGTGGCAGTGAACGATTGCACGGTGTACTGAAGATCGTATAGCGAATTGCTGAATAGTATGAACAAATATGACTAGTATGGTGGATATGGTAGCTACCATACAAAAGATATGGTACAACAACTTTAATTGGTGGTCACAACTTCTATTATCTCGTTGCTTTTACAAATCTTCTTTGGTATTCTTCCCTAATTATATATATATAATTCTCATTTTTTTTTTCATGAGATCTGGTATGATGTTTCTTCTTGTTTTCTTGTAGTGGGCTTATTATTTTTTTCGTGGACTTTAAAAATTTGCAGCAAAATTAAATTTTCTTTCTTCAACGGAAATAATCTTCTCCAACTAATTGTTTTTATTTATTTATTTTGTTATTTTTTCAACAAATTTTCTGATATATTGTTTTTGTTTTTTATTCTTGGCAGCGGAATATTTTTTCTTCAACAGAATTTTATTTTCTTAAAATGGCTAAGGGTCGGTTGGTGGTCAAGGACTTGATCAAAGAAAATATTAAAACTGTAGTTGTGGCCAAAAGCCTGCCAAAATTTTTAACCAAGGGTTGATGGCTAAAAGCCTAGGATAAAAACGAGCTCTGATACCACTGTGGTGAACCTACTAGTTCACTTATGTAAACTTCCAATGTAAATGGGACAATAGGTTAGAATCCATACGGACGAATAATATATAGAGTTATGAAATGTATATGAGTGAATAGTATGATGATTCCAATGAACAATGAAGGCTTGCTTATATACCCACGGAGGGGTGCCCTTTACCAATAGACATGTCCTTTAAGACATGTCCTTTCATTATTAATAGTTATTATTACTTCCAATGTAAAAAGGACAATAGGTTAGAATCCATACGGACGAATAATATATAGAGTAATGAAATGTATATGAGTGAATAGTATGATGATTCCAATGAACAATGAAGGCTTGCTTATATTCCCACGGAGGGGTGCCCTTTACCAATAGACATGTCCTTTAAGACATGTCCTTTCATTATTAATAGTTATTATTTATTAATTATTATTTAATCATTATCTTATTAATATCTACTTTATATGTATATTTATGTTCATAACAACCACTGGGTGGGTCTATGAAATGTCATCGTCCATTCCCTCCATACTTACCACTTTCCATCCTTAATCCTTTCATTTTCCCCTACCTTTGTTCGGGTATTGGGTTTGCCACACTAGGAAGGGTTGTACCTTGTCTTGTGGAAAGAAGAGGCTAAAGGCCCAGAGGGTAAAAGTAGTTGACAAGAGTTAAAAGCCAAAAATGAAACGTTTGAGATGCTTCGCCCAAGGATTCTCGAGAAAGCAGTGAAAGGCTTATAAGTAAGAAAAGGGAACCCGAAAGATAAATAAACACTCAAGGTATTAGTTGGTGGATGGGAGGTCTCATCATGAGCCGGCCTATTATGACCATCAACATGTAGCAGTATAACACTACCATCTATCTGGTCACCAAACCAAGGTAGTGGCTCTTGGTGGCATAGCCAAGAGAAAGGGGGTCTCAACACGAGCCAGCCTTCTCATCTTCGTGAAATGCTTGTGGGTAACGCTGTCACCTCTGGTCACCAAGCCAGGACAATGTCCTTCATCTCTTCTCTTGAAGCATAAAAGAAAAAGATAAAAAGCAAGAATAAAAGGCATTAAATGGACTAGGAAAGAATGGGATCTATGACAAGGTGAAACTCGTCCTCTACAAAGGAACCCACAGGTAAGATCTACATTTCCCTGTTATCACTGCACCCCATGCCCAAACACTTCCCCCACGCTACCTCACACACACCTACATGACCTAGATTGGTTTTCACCTGGGAAACACCTGAAACTTAAGGAGGATTAGCCCAATAGGACACCTTGAGACCTTCTCCAAACCTGACTTGTTAAACTACAAAACGTCTTTGAGAATTTGTCTGGGTAAAGGGGGATTTGATGCACATGTTTGGGTAATTTGATTATTAGATGTGATTGGCATTGCTATGGTCCTTGTGACTTATGAACCCCTGGAGGGAGTACTTGTTGATGCAGGAATATGCCCGGTGGATAGGTACATATGGGGGAATGGTTAGCTCGGACCTCCATGGGATGAAATCCCACAGATGGATGTTGTGACCCCAACCAGGGGCAGAGAGACGTCAGAGACTTGCACCAGGAAGAAAGAAGGGCGTTGCACTGAAGACACCCTGGCAGACCTAGACCCAGAGGGATCTTGCCTTTCCACTTGGACACGGACCTTTGGGAGCCCATGACGTCACCTTTGTGACCCTAGACGTCATCTAGAGTCGGGGTTTTCACCTTGAGGTCAGTTGTGAGCTGATTGGCAAGTGTGGGCATCATCCAAGCCCTTTGGAGGCCAAATGTCTTGCCTATGGAGCCCAGTGTTTCAGCCTAGGGGCTCAACGTCACCTTAGAAGGGAATGATGTTACCCTTGGAAATGATTTCAGGTGTTAATTACTTTCATTTATGTAAAAACTGGATTTTTAATGTAATTTGGCCAATCGACCTTTTTATGACCTAATTTTAATTAAAGATCATTGATACTGTATAAATAGAGGGAGAATACTCTCATTTTTTCATCAAGACTCATCACACAAGTAGTGTGGTCTGAAATTTGTGCCCTTTTTAGGAGTTATTGGCTTCAATTGGGAGGCGCACTTGTCTTGGAGGCTAAAATTTGCAACTTGGATCATTTCTTGGTGAATTTGCTTGGCAATCTAGGGTTTTATTGCTTGATTATTCTTGGTGAAGTAAGTAAATATGCAATTCTTCATTTTATTGTGAATGTTATGGTATATTTGTTCGTGTTAAAGATTATGAAATTGCTTGCTTGACAAACCCTAGGAGTAAAGAACTTAAATTACTACTTCTTTACTCTTCATTTGCTAGACCTTTACCAAGGTGATTTAACTTAGATAAAATTCTAAAGTCCTAAATGCTAGCTCTTTAGAAGCCATAGTACATTTATTGTTGCTCTTAATACCTTTTCATAGTCCAAGGAAGGAAGATTCGCTAGGGCCTAAGACCCCTTACTCTCTAGCAAATTTTTCCCTAGGATTTGGATTCTTGAGGCCTTGGGTTGCCAACACCTCATACATTCATCCCTTCTCCTTAGACAAATACAATCATTTTGTTATTTCTTCCAAAAGAAAACCGTCACCTATAAACCCCATTATCCCTTAAAGGCACTAGTCCACTTGCTTAGTGAATTGATTGATCAAACAAACACTCAAACCTTCTTCCTCTAAGCTTTTACTAACTTTTACTAACCCTAAGTTAAACTAATTCACTAGTTAACTTCTTGTTGCGACTCTTTGCTACAGCCATACTAACATACATTAATTAGATGCATTTACCTACATAACTTGCACTTAACTCATTTAGAATTCAACTGTGACAATTGCTAGTCAATCTACTAAATAAGTGTTAACTTTGTATGGTGTTTTCTTTGTCTTTGAGTGACCAATGAGAGGAGGGAATTTCCTGCATCTTTTCCTTAGTCTTCTCAAACCTTTAGGTCACTGGAGACATCTCCCTCAGGGTATTTTGACATACTCCTAAATAGAAAGGGGTTTTCTATTAAGGTGACAATGATAGGTCACTCCCTGTTATGTCAATCTTACATCCACTTGTCTTGGGCTTTGCGAAAGTACAAATTGTGTGATAGCGCTAGTCAAAGGCAACTTTCTTGCTGCTGATTTTTGGTTTACTTGTTGCAGATTTACGAGGTTTATAACAGCGAAAACGTCTTAGGGACACCCCTCTGAAGTTGGCATGCACCAGCCCAAACAAAGAGTGTTATGAACACAAATATATATATATATATATATATATATATATATATAATAAAATACTCAAATAACTAAATATGTTATAGAGAGACACCTCCTTGATGAAAGGTCGTGTCTCTTATGAAAGGGCACCCCTATGTGGGTATATATACAACCCTCTATTCTCATTTGTATCATAATATTCATTTTTAGACATTTTACTGAATATATTATTTTATTCTAAATGGATTACTTTATATTCCAAGTATTTTAGACATTTACATAGTGAACCAGGTTGGTTCAACACAGTGGTATCAGAGACTCGTTTTTTTTTATTTTGTCCTTTGGCCAGACTCTTTATCAAACCTGGTCTGAACCGGCTTTTGGCCAACCCCCAACTCTCAGAGTTTCTCTGGTCTTTCCAGGTCTTTGATCACATCTGATCCCTTGGCCACTAGACTTCTACTCAAATTTGTTGCAACAAAACCATTGGTCATTTAAAGTGAAGAATTATTCCGTTGCAAATGTAAAAAAATAAATGTTTGGTTGAAGAAAAAAGAAAACCAGAAATTGTTGTTAGAAGAAATAATTGTTTCGCTGCAAACTTGAAGAACTCAGAATTAAAAAATAATAAATAATAAATAATAATAGTTTGAGGAAAAAAATTGTTGTGGAAACAAGTCTGCGGGTATTTTACCACCTTATCAGCAAAAATACAACAGTGATTCATGTATACATATTACAAGCTGCACAGAGGGCGAACTAAGTATCATGTGTGTTATAGGTTGCGAAATAGCTCTTCTTGATTGCTACAAACCGAGAAAAGAGGCTAGGTATTTCTCGAAATCGTTCAATTCACAGAGACACATTCTCTTCGTTGACTATCAATCCATTTCAGGTCAATCTATAAGAAGGGTTGTGTTAACCAAGTGTGGTATTTTTCCATCGTGGAAATTCATAGAGGAAGCCAAGTGATTGAAGGGAATAATCGTCATTTAATTACGATAGTTATGAATTGCCCAAAAAATGGACCATGCATTCGAAAAATTCCTCTTCCAACGATCGCAACCATCCAGAAAGTGTTATTAACCAAGACTAATTAGCATTTGTTTGAAATGATTAAAGTTGTCATTTGTCTATACTTTCCCTCCTAGATAACCTTTCATAGATGAGAAGAATATTTTGGAAGCAAGAGAACTATTGAACAAATATGGAAATAACCTAGAAGAGAAGTTGGCCTAAAAGAATAAAGAACAAAGAAGTGAAACCTTCCCAGAAGAGATGTCCACCCAGTAAAGAGGACAGGAAGACTATAAATAGGAGGCACCTTAGCTCATTTGGACACACTCACTCACCCTCTCTCATCTACACAGAAGTAAGGCGCAAGTCTAAGGAAGGGTGACACAGCAACTGCAGTGACAAAGATTATTCTTTTTCAGTCTTTCTGGCATTTCTCTCTTGTGTGCTACTCTTGGAAAAGGTGTGTTACCTTGGTATTGTCCTGCTACTACGGCTAGGGTGGTATTTTTTATTGTACTTTGAGCTAGCCTTTGTGCTAGGGTTTATCTATTGGTTCATGATTGGACTTGCTTTGTGAACGAAATCTGTCTAAGAAAGGTTGTTGGGTTTTTCCCCCATTTGGGGTTTTCCTAGGATAAATCTCTCGTGTTCTTTTGTCTCTTGTTTATGCTGCTATTGCTTAGTAAATTATATATATAAGTTAATAGTAAAGAAGTAAACGAACACTGGTAACTCTAATGCTCTGTAAATAAAGAAAATCTAACATGGTATTAGAGTTGGTTACCTTCAGAACAGTCTGACCACTGGAAGGAAGATCATTTGCAGCATCACCTTGTTGCAGCACCGTAAATTATTTGTCAATCTCGTTAAGCACTAGTTCCAAAGGCGTTGGTACTTGTATTTACACAGAGTAGTAAGCCCTACCCTAGCGCACCCCCTGCAACCCTCAGTGTGAAATTTGGTGAAATTTGAAACATCAAAGTTTTTTGGAGCTAGGGTTTCTACCAGCGAAAATGTCAACGAGCATGAGAGTTGAAGATAAATTGGATGGAGCAGATAACTTCAGATCCTGGAAGCACAAAGTTCTCCTCATTCCAGAAGAGAATGAGTTATTGGATCGCATCAAGCAAATGCTTCCAGAACCAGAAGAAGAAGATGCCAAAGAAAAGTTCAGGAAGAATGAGGTTAAGGCCAAGAGGATCTTGACAGACTCAATAAAGGATCATCTGATACCTAATGTATCATAACTGAAGACACGGAAGGAAATGTTTGATGCCCTAACTAGACTTTATGAAAGTAAGATTACCAGTTGAAAGCTTACTCTAAGGCATCAACTCAGAAACGTGACAATGAACAAGTCAAAAACAATATCCAACTATTTTATGAGGATCTCATAGATCAAGGACCAGTTAGCAGCCATTAGAGATCCAGTGGTAGACGTTGAACTCATGACCACTACACCGAATGGACTTCACGCCCCCTTGGAATCCATTTGTTCAAGGAATTTGCGCCAGAAGTAAATTGTCCAAGTTCAACAAGCTATGGGAAGACTGCACCCAAGAGGAATCTAGGTTGATATCCAAATCACATAAGACTAATGATGATGAAAATCAAGCACTTGTTGCCCAAGTGAAGAAGAGTAAGGAAAGGGAAGAAGGAAACCCGAAGAAGTCTAAGAAACCACGCCACGGGAAGGATGCGCCAAATATTAGATGCTATACCTACAAGATGGGACATTATGCCTCACAATGCCCTTATAAACATGAAAAGGGAAAGAAGAAGAAGCAAAATGAACATACATTAGAAGCTAAAGAGCACAAGTCAAAGGATGAAGAATTTGTATTTGTTTCTTCACTCACAGGAACCATCACTCAATGGAGTGACACTTGGCTCATAGATTGCAGTGCTTCCAAGCACATGACCGGATTCAAAAAAATTCTTTCAAATCTGACAAAAAATAGCTCATCCCTTCAAGTGGATCTTGGAGATGATTCCAAGCATGTAGTCAAAGGCATTAGAGAAGACTCCCTACAACTTGACTCAGGTAACTGTCTTTTAATTAAGGATATTTTGTTTGTGCAAAACTTAAAGAAGAATCTACTTTCCATCTCTGCTTTAGAAGATAAAGGTTTTAGGGTATCTTTTGTGGATGGCCAAGTTCTTCTATGGCCCAAGAATTCAAGCATTGATAACACTACCATGATTGGTGTCCGAGAGGAAGGACTATCTAAATTGAAGGGACACCAAGAACAAGCCCTTATACACAACAGTGTTAGCTCAAGTGAGCTATGGCACTGAAGACTTGCTCACATAAACTATAGAGCACTATCGATATTGGGAAAGATGGTTATAGGTACACCCGGCATTTAGATAGAATGTGATGGAGTATGCAAAGGTTGTGCACTTGGAAAGAATGTCAAGGGAAGATTTAGTAGTAGTGACAGCAGGTCCAAAGGTATCTTGGACATCATAATGTATGTGGATAGATGACGATGCCATCCTTAGGAAACTTTGTATACTATGTCTTATTCATAGATGACTATTCTCGAAAGACATGGATCTACTTCTTGAAAACAAAAGATGACATCTTCAACAAGTTTCAGGAATTCAAGGCTTCAGTTGAAAATCTCTCTGAAAGAAAGATTAAAGTCTTGAGATTTGATAATGGAGATGCGTACACCTCAAAGGAGTTTAAAGAATTGCAAAGAACCAGGGATTAAGGGGGAGCTAACAACTCCCTACAACCCCAGTAGAATGGGGTTGCAGAAAGAAACAACAAATCCATTGTAGAAGCAACAAAAGCGATGATCCATGACTAGGGCCTACCCATGCACTTATGAGTAGAAGCATCCAGTATTGTGTTGCAGGAAGCTCTCCCCCCCCCACGCTTTGAAGCCCTGAAGCTCGATCCCAGTGGGTGCATCCAAAAAGCTTTGTCGAAAACGCACTTCAAATTTTAGGAAGCGTGCTTTGGAGAAAATTTGGACGCTTCATGGTCTTTTGGAAGCTCCACGCTTCAAAGCGCGCTTCCTAAGCACTTTCGTACGCTTCCAAGAACGTTTCCTGAGCGCTTTTGTACGCTTCCTAGGATGCTTCCCAGACGCTTCCTAGGAAGCTTCCCAGGTTTAGTATGTTTTGCAATTCACCAAGCCAATTTATCAGATGATCAAGTTTGCACATTCAAATTGACCAATCATTTGGAAGGTGTATGATCAAATTGATAGCATGTTAGGGTAGATTAAAGACATTGTTGAGCTTAGAGATGTCAACCTCTATAATCATATTCGTGTACAGGTGGAAAAACGGTGGGAAATGATAAATATTCCACTACATGCCTTAGCATATGTGCTGACACCTAAATACTATCACGTATCATGGCTTTCATCACCAACACCTAGTGGTGGGTCTAAGAAAAGACCACACCAAGATCAAAAGGTTCAAGCTGGTTATATGAAAGCATTAGAAAAATTGATCCTGGATGAGGAGTGTGACAATGTAATTAGCAACTAACTGAGTTTAAACTTTATTGTTTTGGACCTTTCGGTCTTCATACTTCAGTGTAGATGGATGATTTTGTAAGCATAACTATTGGTCATGACTCATGTTATTGTTGACAGTTGTTGGATATCTAAATTCATTTCATAAGTTTATGGTCTACTTTCTATTATATCAATATGGCTTAAAAATTTGTATGTTGGTTTCTAAGTTTGTAATTGATAGAATCTACATGGTTTATGCTCAAATGATTAAT
>SNQJ01S0280343.1:0-11235 GCA_010110895.2 Picea sitchensis | reverse complement strand
GAAACTCAGAGTAAGCATAAGAATTACTATTATTATAAATAATCAATGGTTTTTATATTAATTCATATGCACAACATAATACATGATAGTTATAAATACACTGACATGTAGAGGCATAATTAAAAACACCATCTAGTACTTATCTTTGAAATGGTGGTAATTCCACCAACCAGGTACATGCCTTCCACAAACCTCCTAGCCTTAGACCACACTTCTCATCAAGCTCAATAGTAGGTCACCCCCGAGCTAGGACTAAGCTCCACCCCAAGGCAAGGAATCCTAGGCTAGGCTGAGGTTATAGGGAAAACACACCGTCACAAGGTAGGAATTCTCTCCCAGCAACCACTCATACTCACTACCCACATACTCTCCTTCCCCACATGCCTGTTCCACCCCAAGAGTATACACCTTCTCTGTCACCTAGATAGTTCTTTAGTTGCTAACCTCCCTTGCCTTGGGTTTCAGCAACAGACCGGACCGAATGTCTCCAAGCTCTGTGGCAGCTAGAGGGTTTCTTCTAGGAGTACTCTCCTTTCCTCTGGGCACTCTCTCACCTGGAGAGAGTCGCTCACAGGTAGAGAAACCTGTTCTTCCAACTTCAATCACCTCTCTCACCTGGAGAGAGTGTTGTACAAACTAGCCAACAAACCACACGCAGTCCAACACTGCATGGCCACAATAACCAACATGGAAAATAGACACGGGATTTCCAACAGGCTTATCAATGACAAGATGGTCTCACGGTTATGGCTTGGGGACAGAGATTCCACATATAGTCTCGATCTGTTTAGGGAAAGTATGTCTCGGATTTCCAGAAATCAACACAAGCTATCCCCAAAATCAACACAGAATTTTCTGCCTGGTTTCAGAATTGCCCGAGGTCTCATGTAGAGATCGCATCAATTCACGTTCAGACCGTCGAGTAGAATGGAGGAGGAACCCCCATCACGGCTCATCTCAGCCATTCTATTTGCATGCACCTGGTTTGACACTTGTCACCCATGAAACTTCATCCATTCCATCAACATGCATCCCCTTTGCACATGTTTTCCCCTTGCCAGGGACTTAGGATAAAAACATATAATTCACATGTGTTTTGGAATAATATTAAAATATTATTCCCAAGGACTTAAGCCCCTAGGCTCAACACTTATCCCCTCTTCCTACCTTCCAACCCCTAATCCCCTGATCACTCTATGGAAGATTAGTCCCCCTTCACTCATTCATCATGGTCAGTCTACATGTGGCGGTGTTTACTTTTTTTATTAATGTTCTGCATAGATACATGTACAAAATCAAGCTCTTGGACTTCAACACTTAGGCTCTCTGGCCTAACAATCACATAAGCCTACCAACCTATATAACTTGTCTCACCAACCTATACACCACAATTTCTATTCATTTCATCAACATGATTTACATCAGGGCTCGGCCTTGGGGACATTACATATAAAGACTGTGTTCAGGATATAATTGTTTCTTATCAAGGCTGTGAGAATGAAGGAGATGCCTTTGATGAGGAAACAAATCTTTCTCTTCCCTATTCATCTACATCACATGAAAATTTTGTTTGCTGCTCTTATGAAGAAAATGTAGAGGATATTTATGTTCATGAAACAAATGCTTTTGGCAGTCCTGCTTATGATGAAGAAGTCATTTGAAATACTGACCAAAAACAACCAATTTTTGATGAATATCCCAGTAAATATGATGAAGAGAATAGCTTCTTCATGGCTTCTTTGGAACCTTGTAGCATGGTTCCTGTATATGATAATTATGGATATGATCCTTGTGGAGCCAATGTTTTCACATGAAGTTGGCAAGGGTTGCAACAATTGTCCAAATCTTTTTCTTGTGAAAGAAACAACCATAAGCACACAAGTGCAACATTCAGAGCGGTCTATTTGTGAGCTCAAAGAAAGCAGGTGGGTTCAACTTTCAAAGAAGGAGATCCCAGGATCATCTCATATCAATGGCTCTCAGGTGATCAAGATTTCAATGTAGCACAAGGATTAATGACTAGACAAAGGAGCTGAAGTCCCGAAGTAAATTCTGAGCCATTGAAGGCTGATGACACATGGAGGAAGATCCACACTTCAGAAGATTCACTTCAGAGGATTGTGGGAGCTATGCATTGAAAAGTCCTGAAGAGTCGAAGCCAATAATCCCAAAATAATTGTGGAACATTGATCTCAAACCAACAAGGACCATTGATATTGGTAACAGTATCACCAGAATCCCCGAATGCCTAAAGGTCTTGAAGTAAATATTGGTCATCCAAATCAAGAGTCCACGCGTCGACATATCTCACACTTCAAAAGATTTACTTTAGAGGATTGCGTGAACAAGAAGAAGAAAAGGCCCAAATATGAAACTCTCGAAATAAATCTCGGTCATCCAAATCAAGACTCCATGCATCGAAAGATCTCACACTTTGGGAGATTTACTTTGGAGGATTGCATGAGAAAGTAGAAGAAAAGGCCCGAAGCTTGAACTCCCGAAGTAAATCTCAGTCTTCCAAATCAAGAGGCCACACGTCACTAGATATACCACTTCGAGAATTCAGCACTTGGGAAGATTGTAAGAGCTATGCATCAAGGAGGCTCAAAGCCTGAACTCTCGAAGTAAATCTTGGCCGTCCAAATCAAGAGGCCAGGCATCACCATATCTACCACTTCGGGAATTCGACACTTTGGAGGATTGTAAGAGCTACGCATCAAGGAGGCCCAAAGCATGAACTCCCAAAGTAATTGTGAGCCATGGATCTTCGCAGTAGGAAGAAGGGTCCATCCTAGAGAGGCATGTGACAATAATTACCAGGGTTACCTATATCGTAGATCGCAACCAGATAGACAACCATGCTTCATTGCAGGGACGCAACTTGATTGAGCATTAAAATTATTGAGCAGTCCCACAATTGAAACCATGGTATAGCGAGGGAGGTATGTGGAAGTTGGTGGGGAATTGTGGGCTCAAAGTGGTGTAAATCCAAATCGCCTTTGATGGCCCTGCAATCACATGCTTATATAATGTCAAATCCAAGAGAAACACATGGTGTCCCCCTAAGAATTAAGCCTTATCCTAATCCCAATGAAATAGCAGTTAATAAAGAAAGGAATGATGGTTGAAACCTTGAATCATTCAATAATTAGAAATCATGGAGGGTCTGGTCATGGAGACAGAAGAATGTTAGCCCGAGATACCCCTATGGACTATTTTTCCTTCAGGCCCATGCTAGTCTGAGCTCATGTCTGACAGAAGGATACATGCACAATCTAACAGAAGAAGGCACAGTTGAAAGTCTTTGAATGAAATGGCCAGATCACACTCATGGGAGTTGTGGACTGATCTAAGTATAAATTGATCAGTTCAATATTTTGTTATGGTCGTCAACTGGTTGATTCGAGCTCCCTACTGTGTAATTTTGATGCCAGAGTTGTTCTCTGGTCATGTATCAAATTTGAGACTTTCGCATTAATATAAGTCAACTTCTCTCATTTCTTTGTAAAACCTGTGTTGAAACACTCGAGCATGGAGGATCCAGTGGAGGGTTGTAGTTCTATTGTAATGTAGGTTTGATTACAGTGTTGTTGTGACCAATTTTAGTGAGCTTCTTTATTATCTTATTTCCCCTTACGTTGAAAGGCTTGGGCATGGAGGATCCATTCGAGTTGTTGTAGTTGCATGATGATGTAGGTTTGATTATTGTGCTGCTATGACATATTTCAGTGTCTGAAACTTGAGTTCAAGAGTGCTCTTGAGCCTGAGTTTTTCTTCACCAAGCTTCTTGAATGTTGGATGCCCATAGTAGTCTTGTTCACCTCTCTTACTAAGTCTTCCTTCTACTCATACTTAAACTCAAATCACTGACTGAAGTTAATGAGGCCCTCACTTCCTTGTGCATTGCTTGTCCAGTTTCTGTATTAAAATAATTCTTGTACTTTTTTTGTCCATTTGACCTCCATTCATAAAAATAACATCCACCAAACATTCTGATGGGTACTGGGCTTACCCCCTTGTAGTTTGAGGGTGTCTCTCAGTGCTAACACCCTAAATCTAGGGAAGCACACAACTACAATTTGGTTGATGACTTGGCACAATCTCCTGCAACCATGTCTATACTGGAAGTCCTCCAAACTTTTCCAACTCAATGAAAATACTTACTTTTCACCTTGGGGGCAGTCAACCTAGATGATACTAGACTCATCACATTTGATATAGATAGAAAATAACCTCATCTCCCCACTCTGGTATCTTTCCGGATACCAATCAAGATTTGAAACATCATGGTTCATCGGTGTATCATTGATGAAGGTGCATCCACCTGCATCATGTACAAAATGATATGGTAGAAACTCAACTCCCTTGAGCTAGTACCATCCTCCATCATCTTGAGAACCTATGATGGTCAACCATCCTCCCCTGAAGGGCTCTTTCAAAATTTCCCCATGGAACTTGAGGGAAAAACCATCCTCATTGACATTGAGGTTATCGACACCCCTCTTGATTATAATATATTGTTTGGACGTAGCTACATGTACGCTATGAAATTCATATCCTCTTCTGTGTTTTGAACGATAATATTCCCCCACAATGGGAAAATTGTAACCATCAACCAAATTACACATAAAGATCCTAACCAATCCACCAACATCGATACCATCTTGCCTCTTGTTCGCACTAGTTACGATGCTTACTCACTCATTGACATGGCCCCCATAATTTTCAATGACCCATCCTTGTTGGGGACATACCATGGAGCACGACCTCTCATACACCCTTCATCACAAGTGTGTATCATATCTTCTAATGGAACTGACATCAGAGACACCATTCCTCCCACTGAGGCCTCTCCACACCTCAACGCCCCACTAGTTGAAGAAATATTACCTTAGGGATTCCCTCAGAACCCTAATACACAACTTATCCATGATTTCCCCCTCCCCCAGGGTAAAATCCCAGTTTGGGAGACAATTCCTCAAGCCATTACTCAAATTCCCTTTTTCTACCCCCCACCGAGAGTACATGCATTTTAGGTAGCCGCAATGCTTACCCTTGCTAACATGGTGCTCACCATCCTTGTTTGGTATCTACACCCACCAGCAATGGTTCTTGAACCGTCTCTCCCTCCTCAGTCAAAGGGAATCTCGATGCAGATTCCAGTAATATCTCCGACCATGCCACCCTCACCCCCAATTGCTAGCACCACTGCCATGGCTGGGGATAGAAAAAATAAGAAAGATCCTACAAATCCACTTCCTCCTCGATTTCAACCTCCTTGTGCGCTATACGAAAGAGAGGGACACCCCACTAATATATGTACTTCTCTTCCCGAGTTACACAATCTGATCCAACTCCCTCCCAATCCTCCCAATTCTGCAGTTCATTTCCCACAGGATATCTTTCCCCCTACCATAGTCTATCACCCATAGCATCTATACATTTGGTTTATGTCAAGCGAGCCATTGCAACATAGTTACGATATCCCCTCTATGTCTTCAACACTTGAGGATAATCACACTATGAAAGTCACCCATGTCACCTCCCCAGATCCCCTGTATTCTCACATTTTCCACTGCAATGAATATATCCTAGAGGAACTCACTACCATCGATTTCCCATGGAATGTGCTCCATCACCGAGCTATTTTTCTCTCACAGGAAGCCTTTGGCCCTCCTAGCCAAGCCTTTGTATATGCAATCAAAGCCAAGGATTTTATTTCATTAGGGAATATAGACTGGTTCAACAACCTTATCCCTACCCCATATGATTTTGAAAAAGGCAACATGGCCAATATCTCCCACACCGACAAAATCGACATTTCCAACAAACTAGGAATCATAGAAGAAATCACCATTGGCGTCGCATGCTCCCCTAAGGAACTCAAAGCTTACAAATCTCTCTTTTAGGAATACCAGTATATTTTTTCCTGTTCATATATAGAGATGCCTAGCCTCGATCCTTCTATAGTTGAACATCGCATCGACACATGGCTAGATGTCGCCCCGGTCTATCAAAAGAAGCACCCACTTCACCCATCTAAATTTGTGGCTATCAAAGATGAAATTGACAAGTTACGTGCCGCTGGGTTCATTTACCCCATTGGTTATACCTCATGGGTTTCCAACCCCATCCTCGTTAACAAAAAACATGGCATTATTCGCATCTGCACTGAATTTCATGATCTCAACCATGATTGTCCCAAAGACAACTTCCCAACCCATTTCATCAACCAAATTATCGATGACTGTGCCAACCATGAGGCCTTGTCCTTCATGGATGGGTTCTTTGGCTACAATCAAATCCAAATCCATCCAGCAGATCAGTATAAAACTGGTTTTACTACCCCATGGGGCACTTTTTCTTATCGTGTCATGCCTTTTGGACTAAAAAATGCAAGTGTTATGTTTCAATGGGCCATTAATTATGTTTTCCATGATCTTTCTCGCATCATCCTCACTTACTTGGATGACCTCAATGCTTTATCCAAGAAATGAACTCATCATTTAGATGACTTACGCGTTGTCTTTCAACGATGTTGCTAGTACAATATCTGCTTGAACCCTCTCAAGCCTGTATTTTTCCTCACCGTCAGGTACCTTCTTTAGTTCATTGTCTCCCAACATGGCATCATGGTGGACCCCCTCAAGGTCCAAGCTATCAAAAAAATTCCACCACCTAGGAATTTGTGCCAATTGCAGAGCCTACAAGGCAAAGCCAAATTTTTACGTCGCTTTGTCCCAGTTTATTCCACTGGCCTACATGGTTTCCTCCTCTTACTGCATCATGATATCCCATTTCAATGGGATGAACATGCTCAAACCAATTTTGATGATTTAAAAGCGGCCCTATCCACTGCCCCTTTGATTATTCCTCCATACTATGATCACAACTACATCCTCTACTTATCTGCCTCAACCGTCTTAGTAGAAGGAGTCCTCGTCCAACTAGAGGATGAAGGAAGAGAACATATCATTTACTACATAAGTAAAAATCTTTCAAGACCACCCCTGAAACACAATCATGATGAGAAACTAGCCCTCACAGTTTTCCTTGCAGTTCAGAAACTGCATCACTATATCGTGCTTCGCACTACCATCGTCGTAGCAGATTATAACCCCATCCAGTACTTTCTTAATTGAATATTTTCTTGTTGGATTGTCATCCTTCAGGAATACGACCTAGATTTCTCAACTCCCAAAAGAAGGAAAGCAGCCATTCTCACTGAACTCATTACGGAGTTTCCCTCAGATGCTAAAGCTTCACTCATCAATACATATTTTCCTGATGAACACCTCTTCTTCATTCCCTCTGATGACCCCTGGTATGGTGACCTTCTCATCTACCTTCAAACATAGAAGTTTGGGTCTCATCTCTCTTGCGATGATCATCGGTGCATTCGCCATCAGGACCCTCGATACCTCCTTATCGGTGACATCTTGTATTAATGTGGGGTCAACACTATACTCCTTCTATGTCTGACCATCGATGAAAAAGATAGAGTCTTGAACTATTTCCATAGGAGTTTTTGGAATAGGGGTAGACCCAGGGTTCAATTCTACAACAACGCACCAACAAAACCCTAACTACCAGCCCTTTTAGAAACACCTTCGAAGCAGATGAAGTCTCACCCAAGGTAGAGGCAGGGGTGGTTGTAGGACTCCAATCTCTGCAACCTTAGTTGGGACATAGATCTGTGATTATAACACCTTATCAAAGCACTTAGCAATTGCAGTTCATCAATATTAAACCAATATCTACTTCACAGATAAAACCCTAATTACAGAGCATCGCAGTATTCAACCAGATCTAGCATATTCAAGCACTAAGCACATCCACATAGGTCATATCTAGAATTCATCCATATTATTAAGCACATATCATCAATAGAGCTATCTACCATTCATCTATATCAAAGCATATAAACAAGTAAACACATAAACACATCAATATATCGCACAAAGCATAGAAACAAAGGATATACGTGGTTCACCCCCTCCCCGGGGTTACGTCCACCAACTCTTCATCTTCTTTATTAGTTTCTTTCAATATTCTTACATGCACAAAGCCTCAAAATCCTACTCCGCATAGGAAAAGAGATCTACGTGCACTTCGCGAGATCCTCCTTCTGCAAGCTAGGTTACAGCACCAAGCCTTCTTACAATTACTTGCACTTAGCTCCACAAGTCTTACATAGTCTGCACAGAGCATTCAAGACTATTTTCACTTAGCTCATTAGCGCTAAGTTGTCCATTCACTATTGAATAGCCACTACACCTAGCTATCTATTTATACATTACAAAATCAGGCCTAAACATGTGTAAACCCATGGGCCGACATCCCCATACTCGTTACATAAGCCCAAAACCGAAAAATCCCTAAAAAGGGGCCGAGATTCCATGATCTCAACTTCAAATTACGCTCCATCTTTGACAACCTGTCGAAGTCCCAAAATTAGGTCAAACATGACCAAGGATCCTCAAAACTTGGTGAAGGGCCAACAGGCCCCTAACACTCACCTGTGACTGATTCCGATTCACTCTGGTCTAGGTAGCTCTGCTTCAAAAACCTCAAGCTTGGCTCAAGCTGCTTCAACCTATTGTTGTGCCGAGGCCACCTTCTCAGAAAACTCTTGAATAACTGCTTTGTTGATACGTCCCTCTAAGCATTGTTCGATTACAGTGATGAATTGCTCCAGTTCTGCTCCTCGACGTTCAATCTCTGTGAACAGTTGGCAAGCCTCATCCTATATAGGTTGGAGTCTCTGAGTCACTTCCATGACTTTGCTCTGAATAGTGTGGACCTTCTACAGAACCATTTGTTGGCACAGGGGCAGACCTAGGGTTAATTTCTACAAAAATTCACCAACAAAACTCTAACTACCAGCGCTTTCGACAACACCTTCGAAGTAGATGAAGTCTCACCCGAGGTGGAGGTAGGGGTGGTTGCAGGACTCTAGTGTCTGCAACCTTAGCTGGGACATAAATCTGTGATTATAACACCTTATCAAAGAACTTAACAATTACAGTTCATCAGTATTAAACTAGTATCTACTTTGTAGATAAAACCCTAATTACAGAGCATCACATTATTCAACTAGATCTAGCATATTCAAGCACTAATCACATCCACATAGGTCAGATCTAGAATTCATCCATATTATTAATCACATAGAATCAATAGATCTATCTACCATTCATCTATATGAAAGCATCTAAACAAGTAAACACATAAACACATCAATATATCACACAAAGCATAGCAACACAGGATATACATGGTTCACCCCCTCCCTGGGGCTACGTCCACCAACTGTTCATCTTCTTTATTAGTTTCTTTCAATCTTCTTACATGCACAGAGCCTCAAAATCCTACTTCACATAAGACAGGAGATCTGTGTGCACTTCACCAGATCCTCCTTCCTCGATCTAGGTTATAGTACCAAGCCTTCTTACAATTACTTTCACTTAGCTCTGCAAGTCTTAGACAGCCTGCACAGAGCATTCAAGACTATTTGTACTTAGCTCATTAGCGCTAAGCTATCCATTCACTACTGACTAGCCACTACGCCTAGATATCTATTTATACATTACAAAATCAGGCCTAAACATGGGTAAACCCATGGGCAGACATCCCCATCCCCGTTACATAAGCCCAAAACCCAAAAATCCCTAAAAAGGGGCCGAGATATCGAGATCTCCGTTTTGACTTGCACTTCGTCTTCGATAGCCTATCGAAGTCCCAAAATTAGGTCAAACATGACCAAGGATCCTCAAAACTTGTTCAAGGGCCAACAATAGCGCCTACGCTGTCCAGCTCTTAGGTATGTCCACCACCCCAAAAATCATTCGAGTAGGATACTTCTGTCCCACACTACTTCATTACTGCATCCACGCTATCAAGCGATGCGACAAATTCTAGCTCTATGCAAACAAAGCATGAGCACCACCCGCTCTTCTACGTCCAGTCATCACCGCCGACCCTTTCTGTAAATGGGACATATACTTCATGAATTGCAATCCTCCATCCAGTAATGGACACAAGTACATTTTCATGGCCGTAGATTACCTTACCAAATGGGCCAAACCCATGCCTACCTTCAACAATACCGCTGACACAACAACGCATGTTTTCTTCAACCACATCATTACCCATTTCAGAATTCCACTACAGTTAGTATCCAATCATGGTAAGCACTTCGAGAATGATATCGTCACAGAACTCTCCTCAAAGTTATACTTTTCCCATGAGTTTTCCTCCCCATACTATCCTCAGTCCAACGAACAGGTCGAGGTTGTCAACAAAGTCCTCAAAACCATGCTACAATTTACCATCAAAAAACATAAGACCAATTGGCATCATATGTTGTTTTCAACATTATGGGCTTATCGCACAGCAGTCAAAACTACCACCGATTTTACACCGATTCATATTGTCCATGGGATCGAAGCCACCCTCCCAATCAAGTGTGAAATTCCCACGTTACGCACCTCCATCAAGCTATTACCTCACACTTCTACAATGGAGAAATGCTTGCTAACCTTAGATTCACTGGATGCAGATTGTTGGTCTTCATTATAGAACAACAAGGCCACTAAAAATTGGTCCAAACCCACCTTTGACCTCCATGTCAACCTTAGTTCATTTAACAAAATAGATCATGTCCTAGCCTATGATATCGCCCACGATGCTCTCAGTCATGGGAAATTTGATTCATTATGGCATGGAACCTACATCATCCAACACTGCCTCACTAAAGGCACATACATCCTGGCCACTCCAGAAGGCTATCCCCTCACATGAACTGCTCCACTCCAACGACATATGTTTGGGCTCAACCACCAACAACCAAGAAAAATATGCCTTCATCATTGGTCTCCTTGCCAAGTCCATTCATCGCCACATTCATCACCTTATCATTTTATTAGATTCCCGGCTTGTCGTTCTGCAAATCAACAATGTATACCATGTCTGTGATACTTGCCTCTTTCACAAATACCTACAAGTTAGACTCTTATCTTGAAACTTTTATTCAATTACATTTACATATATTCCACAACAATTTAATCAAATAGCATATAATATGGCTAACCTAGTGTTATATTGGCATTTATCACATCAAGACATCATTACATATACATAATCTCCAAACATCGGTCACATCATATAGATTAGACATCATAAACCATCAAAGACATAAAACATATGTAGACATCACAAAGAGCCAAAATATAT